>VXBU01016468.1:23714-66572 GCA_013400315.1 Bombycilla garrulus | reverse complement strand
AAAAAAAACCAACAACAAAAATGCAAAGTTTTTCTCTGTGGTCTGCTCAGATCCTTATTGAAGAAGTTTCAGGCATGGTGTGTCTATCTAAACAATACCCCCATTCCTGGGGAAACACTGTGCTTTGCTAGCTTATAAACTTGTAACCCTAGGATCATCAGGATAAAAATTTCTCTGTATTAAAAACAGATTCAGCAATCCTCCTAGGCAAACAGCTCAAACCCTTGTCTTGAAATACCAGAGCTACATAAATAAATTAAACTCTACTACTTCTTCACATGCATCTACTCCACAGAGAATTCGACTTTCCTATACAGCCTCAGTCCAGTCTAGCAAAACCTCCAGATAAATTTGTCTGCTTAGTTCTGGAAATTTCAAATCTTTCCAAATACTGCATATGGAAGGAACAGTTAAGTTATTAACCACCTTCTATTCTTTGCCTAAAATAGACTGTTGCTTTAAACTTGATTCTCATTATATTCTTCTGGTAAAACTTCTCTGATTCGCTGGAAGCCTCTTTGGCGATTTCTCTTTTTGGGAAAAGCTCAACAAATTAGTACTAAGGGTGAGATTCATCTAATCTAAATTAGAGACATATGCAATGCAGAGAATCTTAATGTACAGAATACCTCACGCTAAGGTCAGTGTCCAAAATTGGTCTGATAGTTTAAGTCTTATAAATTTTATTTTCTCTCCATTTATAATAAGGTGATCAAGACAGACAGCTCAAATATAAATGCTTCAAATTAAACAAAATAAATCTCACCCTAACAACATATCAGAAAGAAAGGAAACTTCTTTCTAGGAAAGAATATATGTAAGGAGCAAGGGGAAAACACCAAAAACTAGGTTCCCTTCAATCCTCACATTATTTGGAGTAGGGCCTCAGTCCAAATGAGAACCTCTAGTCTTTAGCTGGTTTCATATTAAAATAAACATCATTTCAAACAGCAAGGAATTCTGTTTGAATCACCCAACTGCTGCACAAAAAGGCACTTCTAGCATGGCTGTGAGCCCTTTCAGTCTGGGAGGTAGTGCCTCTTGCTTCTGTCCCAGCCTTGTAGTTGCTCTGGGTACACACACATGCCCCTTTTCCTCTTATTTCTGAACTCAGAGCAGCAGTACAGCATCTCCTCACTGCCTGCAGTTCTGTCAGTTTGTAACACTCAGTGAGAGGAGCAGCTGGCCAGCATCCATCTCCCTCATTCCCTACTCATCTCGCAGAACTGCTAAGCAGTCATTTATCTGGTGGCAGTATCCACATCTTAATAGACCAGAATTATCCTATCTCATTCCACATGTGTGACTAGGCACCTGAGGGGGAAACTTTGGCTTAGTCATAATTTATCCCTCCTGAAGCTGTTGTGAAAGAAGATAATCTGGGCCTAAGGAAACCTGCCTCATTTAAGGAGAGTGGAAGTGCCTAAAGCTAAACCTTTCCTCTCTTAAGACTCCTTTCAAAATAGGGACTTGAGAGAATTTGACAGAGGTGGGGGGGACCTACAAAACAGGGGTGAGCAGAGCAAAGGAGACAAGTGATAACCCCTTTTCAGGGCTCAGGTATACTCTGCTTTGCTTTCTGGTTTCTGTGGTAACTTAAACATCCTAGAAAAGTGGCAGCAACTCCAGGATCCCTTCTAAAAACTGCAGCTATTATTCCAGAGTTCTAATTACTAATCCTTCAAACTATCCATGTTAATGAAGAATTACCACATTACTGGACAGTGCTTTACAGCGTCATGCTTCTGAGAACCATGTTCCCATTATCACAGTAAATTTCACATCTCTGTAAAACTAACTCAATTGAATTTACCTTTCTTCTACTATTACACAGAGGCCTAGCTATAGCATTTATATACCATGCCCCTTAAAAAACATACCACAGTGAAAACCTGCGTTTATGTACCAAGTTTTGTAAAAAAAAAACACCAAAACACTTCTATAAGCTCTTATCGCTATTGCTGAGGGGCTCAGCATTCTGGCAGAGATAAATTCAGTAATTGCTATCACGACATTCAGCTTTGTGAAAAAAAAGCATTCATGGAGAAAAATGGCTAAATGCACAAGCTCATGAATCATGGGTGAATCAGTTCTCGTGGTTGATCTTCAAAAATCTAAGGAGCAAACATGAGTCATGTCATTGAGAGAGGATTCATACCTGTCCATCACACAGATCGAACACACCAGATGTTTTCTCCAAACATCTGAAACATCAATAAGTGAAATCCTGTCTTCACTGTGTTCTGAAGCCACTTCTATTACTCTAGAAAGGTTAAAGATTCTCCTTTCATGTTCCCTCAATGAAGAAGAATTTGGGGGGGAATATATGATATGGTCCTAAGCAACATGTATTAACATAGCAAACTGGCTTTAGGATTGTTCCTTTAAAGAGGGTAGCCAAAAATATTACAAAACATTACAAAAAAGAAGTAGAAATTAAGCACAAGAATGGGAGATCATAATAATCCTACAAATAATTAATTTAAGAGCTAGAAAGGAAACCTTGGCTTTCTGTGTGGAACTGGACTGTGTCTTCCCAAATCTGAAGCACCATGGTGGCTAACTTCCAGCAAGATGGTGAGCATCCTCATCCCTCATTCCTCCATTCATGACATATGCAGAATATCAGCTTTCTTGGTAAGGTATTTGAGATAGATACACCAGTAAGAAAGGATATGCAGTAGGCAGGTCTCTCTTTTGAGAGACAGAAGTTTCACACCTCACACAATCCTCCCTTCAGAGTGGAAAGACTGAAAAAAAACTCTACACCTTTCAGTTTAAAAAAAATCTAAACATTCCTAATCCTTGGATCACACCTGGAACTATGTGTGATGCCAATATCCCCTAGTCCACAAATTGTTTCAGGTTTCCTCACCCTTAGCCAGCTCTCTTCCTGAAGAAAGCCTGACTGGGACCTTCTGAATTAGAAAGTATCACTTTCTTTGATACTTCATCCACACTAGCCAAAGTTTTGAGCCCTCAGGGGAGTCCCAAAACCTTTATGTGCAAATCATGCTGAGCTCTTTGTAAAATTAAACACCTCCTCTTGTTCATAAGCAATCAAAACTACATGTATTGTTGAGGATGATGTCTCACCAACACTTCACAGACTAGCATTAAATGATTCCCAACTTTACCAGCAAAAACATTAATATTTTCTTTCACTCATTTTATTTGCTTAATATCGCGGCTCTGACTAAGGATACGCTAGTATATTTAAGGTCCTTCAGGTTGTTCAGCTGGTGTGCAGAGTTACCAAATCCATTAATACACACTTTCTAACCTTAAATTCTATGATATTCCATTCAATTTAGGTTCATCTGGGTTCTTGAAGTGGGAATGCAAATATCCCTTTCCCACCACTACCATTACAGATTCTCCTAGCTTTTTGTTCTTGGCATATTTCACAAACATTCCCTCACTTCCTGAATGTGGCAAATCCAGGAGATATGAACCAAGAACATATTCTTCCACAACTAATCCCTAAGCTAACAAGAACCCCCTCAGGCTGACACTCCCCCTCAGTGCTGCCCATCAAGGTCATCCTCAGTGTTAGCCTGTACTCATCCACAATTAAATTTTTTTGAGGAGGTTTTCAGAATACAAGAGAAAACTGTAATGCAAAACATGCTATTATTAAGATTGGACAAATTTCTTTTTCAATTGTCCAACCATTCAGTTTCTGACACAACAGGACTTGAAATTTTAGCTTGGAAGGCCACTCAACCCTGACAAACTGAGCTTCCTTCACACCCTGAGGTAAAAAAAAAAAAAAAAAAAGGAGAAAACATTCCAAGCAAAAATAAATTAACATTAGATAGTTACCAACTGTACCTGGCACAGGAGCCTGGCACTGGCAGCAGGGTGGTCACAGAGGGAGCTCTGGGAGGGGATGAAGGGCTCTGTGAGAGGAGCCCGTGCTGGACTGGGCCGAGCTGAGGCCGTGAGGGGATGGGGCAGGAGGAAAGGCTGAAGGTGAACTGAGGTAAGGGGCAGGGGTAGAAGGAACACCTGGTAGGTCTTGTATTTGTTTCTCACCATCATCCACATGCTTTTTAATTAGCAATAAATTAATTTTCTCCAAGTCAAGTCCATTTGATCTGTTTTGATTTCCCTGTCATTACCTCACCCCATGAGCTTCTTCACTTTGCCTCTCCCTGCCCAGTGAAGAGAGGGGCAGGTTCCAGTCTCTAAAATTCCTTCTTAAATCTACTTGATTTACTCTGCAGCTCCTCCTGTTACAGACTTCTGCTCTGTTCTTCCTAGGAGCTCACTTTATCCAAGCACAGCCATGATCCCATTAGCCACTCCTATTTCCAAGATGGCCCATAACATGTTCATGCCACTTGCTGTCTTCAACTGCAGCAGACAAAGGCTTTTTACACAATAAATTCAGCTCATTGTAAGAAATTACACAACTGGAACATACAATATGGTCCGTTATTACCAAAACCAATACAAGCTGCTGAAATATCACAACATTCAGAAGAATAAAAGTACCTTGTTTTGCTTTGTACAGTAAAATTAAATCTCCATACATGGAAAGAAATATGTTTTAGATTAAGTGTTTTGCAGTTTTTTACACAATTTTTCAGCACATGAAAATACAGGAGGCCTGGAACAGTCACACTAACATGCATTTCTTTCAAGCTTGTGCTTTATCCTCACAATCACCTCTCTGCTTACTTCAACCTTTTTAAAAGCCAAGATTCCAAATGTAAAGAGAAGCGTATACTCACTGTAGTACTGGCAAATCTGAAGTAATCATTTTTGCAGCACTCTTGGAAGTAAGAGCTACATAGAACTTCTTCTCAAAGTTATTATAAGACAACTACTTGGAAACTTCCTTTCATGAAAAGAATGTCAAAGTCCAGTCTGTAAGAGAAAAAAAAATTTTAGAAGTGACTCCAAAATAGTAATACATTGAATAAAACATGCTGTCAACAAAAAAGTCAGTTTTGAAGTAGCATCACTATTAAACAACAAGAAATTTAGAATGGATGACCACAAAACAGCTCAATCATATTCTTGTATTCAGTCTTTGCATTTCTGTTTAGGTAACTTTGTGCAATAAAATAAAAATTAAAAAATAAATGTTCTGCATGACCTCCCGTACTTGTTTACCACATATGTGTTTGAAGGGCACTACACCTATTCAATCAGACCCTCTGGCTCACAGCTACGTGTGACTGAATTTCACAGAATAGTCAGGATCTGTGCAAGGGTCTAACTGCAGCAGAAGGTATTTTAACTTAAAGAAACTGAAGTTGTAAGTTTAAATCATAAAATAGACTGCATCTGTGGTGTCACTACACCCACTAGTAACACTACTTTACCCAAAAGACTAACCAAGAAATTGACTAATGGCAGCAGATGTGACTTTACCATTAAATAACGGCACAAATGTGACAGATTCAATGATCTTCACTGTAATAAAACACAGAACTGCCATCCTAGTCTTCCAGAAAATGCAAGTTCTGGAGAAACTAAGTAGATTTGTTCCAGTCTCCACTTTTACAGATCCTGGGGATATATAAAGAGCTGCATGGAGCACTGCAGGTCAGCAATGGCAAGGAATACCAAGGACTCAACTGTGTGTTTTTAAAACATGGGATATGTTTAAACTTTTGTATTTAAATATTTAATTTCCTCTCAATGGGCATTTTTCTTTCCTGTGCGCTAGTAACTTTGCAGAAGGCAGGAGGAAAATCCAGCCAGGAAGAGTTAATGGAGGATCTAAATGAAAGTGCACCCTTCTAAACAAAACAGCATATAAAGTAAAATTTCCATCCTACTACACACACATCAGTGTTTATTTACCAAACTGTACAGAATGATCAGACTTTTTTGCCTCTTCATATTACACTTCCAATCAGACTCACAGTTGCATACAACTAGTTCTTCCAGTACTTACTACTTTGTGCTAGCAGCAGCTTGACTTACAGCGCCTTATCATAAAATTTACATTTTTTATACCATATAATTAGCAAGCCATTTGGTTGCAAAACACGTGTTAACAAACAGAAAGTTTGTTTGGAGCTAAAACCACCACTCTAGCATTAAAGGTTTGGGCCAACACACCGGCTGGTGTAAAAGCTCTCCAGTTTCACTATGAGACAGAAGTTAATCTGAGTTCTCCTTGATCAGAAATGTCATATGCTATTTGTGCTATTTCCATAAGCATTTCTTCATTAGAGACACTGCTCATTACTGTGCTTTAAAGGATGTGATTGCTCATAACAGGGCAATGACATGTCCAGTCGACGACATAAAGCAGCCCCGTCAGACACTGGTAAGAATTTATCATAAACAAGCACAGCATTAGATTGAATTAAGTTCTGAGTTGACTTCCTATATGAAAAAAATAAAAAAAAGGACAATGTTCAGATCTCTGTAATAGAGAAGTTCACTACAACTGGAAGAAGACTGAACAAAAAAGTATTTTTTGTACTCACACAAGCATGCACACAAGACACACACACACTTATGCTAGCTGGACCTCAAAGGAAACCTATCCATCTTAGGTCTTCAGAGTATCTAATTCTAGGCGGATTCATGACAATCTTTCCAGAAAAGCTTTCTAAAGAAGTTCAAGGAAATTTATGTGTGCTCCATGTGAGGTGTCTTCCACAGATATTTAAGGCATCCTGCACAACTGCTATGTTGGATTTCTTTTTTTAATTTTCCTTAATAACCTAACCACCTTTCCCAACTGCTGGCTGTGCATGCTCAGATGTAGTAATCAGCAGCATTCAGCTGCTCTAGGGAAGTGCTCCCACACACAAAGAAAAGGATATTTGCTCAGAGATAGCTTATTTGAGAAACAAAGTCCTGACTTACAAGTACGGAGTGAAGGGTATAAAGAGCCAGAAGCAGAAGAGAGGACCAAGGCAGCTGGACTCAGTGCTAAGGGCAGAAAACCTGACACCAGCAAACTGCAAGGGCCTCTGCTGTTTTCTCTTTGTCCTTATGCTAAACACGAAACAGCAAAACAGGGATGGAAGAAACCACCCTTCTGTGGTAAAGCTCAGACTGGACCATCAGAAGATGACAAAGTTACCTCTCCACACTCTTGTATTAATACAGCCAGTGTGTGACAAAATAAAAGAACTGTTTGACAACTATGGAAAATTCATTGAGACTTCTGGACTACACAAATACGAACCTTCGTGTTTTTCTGGTTTTGATAAAAGAAATACCTGTTTCTGGAAAACGAGGTTCTCAGAACCAGGAAAATCAAACTCTCCCTCTTTCCTTCTGCCTAAGAACAAAGTCATTGATAAAAAAAAATCCTCAAAGCTTGAGATATGTAGCCATTTTGTCACCTGTCCTGGAGAACAGAACAGGGGGAGGAGTACTTCATACTTCAGGTCTTGGGGTTATTTTAAATATACACAGTCCTTTAACATTCAGTCAACTGCTTCTACTTTACCTCAGAAAAAAAAAGTCTGATGTTTTCATTCAGTCTCAATTATAATGACCTTTGTACCTTTGTAGCTTTTTGAATCTGCACCTCTATATTTTAAGATGACATAAATTTAGGCTGGTCCAGTTAAACTTACCTATCGTGGAATATAAAGCAGGCAGTGGAAGACACCATTTAGTTCAAACATACAATGGGAAACAAGTAAATGTTTCCCTTTTTTGCCTGCTTTCCAAGCATGCACAATACTCAGGGCAGACATAATGACCATTATATAAAACTGCCTTTGTAAAAAACGTATTTTCTAGTAGATTGTTCGGTTTATTATAGTATTTCTTCGATAATAATCTCATAATAAGCTCAGTTTTAAAAAGACTCTAGGACTTCACAACAATAAATTCAATACATGCATTCCATCAATATTTCCTGTAGTTTTTACTAACACAAAAGGCTACTCATATTTTTTGCAGTCCTTAGGTTGGTTGCCTCTCCGGTGCTGAAGTAATCCACCCATTTTGCCGAAAACCAAACGAATTAAAAGATTGACAACATCCCGACAGAGTCCCTCCAAGCAACTCTCTGATAGCAACAAAACCAAACCAAGTAAAATTAACTCTATGATGGACTAAGTACTTACATCTTTTAAGGTTGAACCCAAAACTAAAATAACAAAATCAACTACTTAATCTAGCAGTTATTACATTATTGATTCTGTTGCTTAGAAGATACCCAAAACAAAATAGAACAGGCATTAGGCTAACTTCTAATACAAAATCCTTTCCTTGTTGCCCAAGTCACCTTATCCCTTCCAAGTGCAAAATATATTCAAACAATGGCTCACACAAATGAAGCAATGTCTTCTACAATTAACTGGTAATGCTTTCTGCCCTTCCTTCATTTCCCATTTTCAATGACTCTGCTCTCTCCCTCAGTGCTCCCTGCTGGAGCACATGATGGTGTATCATGCTCCTGCACAGCACCAGAAAACAAAACATGGAAAACTCCAGTTTTTCATAGTTTAAGGACAAGATTTGTCCCCTCAATATTCATGCCCAAAACCTGCATCTGACCGCTAGGAAAAGGCATCAGCACAAACAACAACCCTGCACTGTACACCCAGGCAGAACTTCCATCAACCAGGTAAGAGAGGAGAGGGATCAATTTTAGCCTTCACTGCTTTATCCAACGTCTTGGGCACACCACGGAAACCCTTCCTGCCCAGCTACCCATCTGCAAAGTGAAAATGGCATCTAGAAATTGCAAATGTGAATTCCAAATCCTGCAGAAATAAAAGAGTAATCATCAGGAACTAACCTTGTAACAAATTTACCAAATGCTGTGATGTGTTCTGCATCACCCAGGAATTATTGTTTGCTCTGGATTAAATATTTCTATAAGCATAAGCTTTATTTCTGCTACAGGTTAGGAACTTGAAAAATGTTAATTCATGTTGACCCTACAGCCATTTCATTGAAAGCCAAGTTAGATCACCACTCCCAGCTCTGATTTTGAAAGCACATAGCATCATTTAAGGCCAGACAAGGCATAATGCTCATTCAGCCCACCTTTAAAATAATTTCATTGAAGTTCAGTGCACAATATATATTTCACTCTATCACATTCTAATAGGTACTTAAACCAAAATTGAAATCCCAAGTGATAGAAAAATTATCACTGAGCACTACTGAGTTCCTCACTACTTATGTATGGTGCATAGCAAGCTCTCTATTGGTTTGCAGCACTCCTAATCCAGTCAAACCATGACAGAAGGAGGAAATATCAGCACAACATGGCAATGCTTCACTTCCTACACCCATTAAAACCATCCCGGATATATCACTAGCACACATCCCTCTACAGTGTGCCTCTGCTGTTCTTGTTTGCCATTCCAGTACAACCAGCAGCTCCCAGCCTGCAAAGGCATGTCAGTGTCCAACCCAACACCCTGGGAGAGTTGTTTGACACACCAGATATTTGTGATGCCCTTCAGAGGGACCTGGGCACACTGGAGCACTGGACACACAGGAATCACGTGAAGTTCAATGAAATGTATGGCCAAGAACCACATAGTGAGACTTGTGCACAAAACTGGAGTACTTAGCAGATGTTTAAGTCATTGACTGGAGTTTTCTTTCTTCCATCCTTTACAGGTATCACCAGACATTTTACCCATACCTGTGGGAGGCAGAACTGTCTCATGGCAACCCCTAGCTGTCCATTTAAATTGCCTTCAGTTGCAGTCTCCTCAGCTGCACCAACATGCAGAACTGACTCTACAGGCAAAACAGCTGTTGCTGCTTCCTCTCACCAAATGCTTTTAGCCTAGACAGGTCCTGCCCAGTCAGCCAGAAAAATCATCTGAAGTGTCACATCATAGCATGTAATATTATTCTGTGCTCTTTGACATTCCAAAAGCAAGACCTTGCACTGAAAGGCTGCACAAATCACTTCTTCCAGGGCTGGGAATAAAATCCTTACGTGACAAAAACATCCCAGTCATACTACCACATTTCTATACTTAGTTTTCTGCCTCTAAAAATGTGTGAACTGCCAAAACCAATCCGTTTTGCTGTATCTTCTGCTACCATTTCTGGAAGGTAGCAGCTAATTCCTGTACTGTGCAGGTCTGTGCCAAGGCACCAACACCAAGATCACACAGGAAAGCTGATATAATCTTTTAAGCATGGCTATAATAGCATAATTAATTTAAATGTCACACATCACTCAGACAATCGTTTGATCTCCAATGTTTAGTCCAACAGCTTTTAAATACATTATCATATACTGCTTTTTTCTAATGCCTAGGATGCCTAATACCAAAAATACTAATCAATGCTTCATGAAAACAATTGCCTGTAGATCTGGCTTGCTCAAGAACAGAATCATTATCATTTCAATTTGTAATTATAATTTTTTTTAAAATAAGCGTAAATTTGACAGACTGAGCATATGAAAACAAGCTTGCTTTCCTTTTGTTATTCTTACAGACTCTTCAGACATAACTGCTTCTTCCTCTGTGGACACACTGTGAGACACTTGACCTGATTTTCTGCAGCACTGAGCATTCATAACTGTGACTAAGATCACCAGGGGCTACAGGCACTCCGTCACTCATAGGGCAAATAATTATGGGCTGATTGCACAAGACTAAGAGTTAAGGCACTGAGTTCTAATGTTAGTCCAATATCTGGATGAATAAGGTCTAAATTAACGCCTTGCTGCTTCCCATCATTAGGATAATATCAGCTACCTATCAGCCTCATGCCTGCCTGCTCTGAACATAAAACACACAAAACGAGAAGGGCTCTACAAAGTTACTTCTACTGTCCTTAAACTGTGAGAATGAATAGATGGACACTTGAAGCCTTCTGTTTCTCTGCACTTGTGTTGCCAAAACTTAGGAGTCTTGAGAAGATAAACTCAATTGTCTTTTTAGGATGATGCAAGAGCATTGAGAACCATGAAAAAAAAGCCCACGGAACAAGTTTTAAGTTGAGAGAGATTTAGCCTATTGTAGAAACTGCAGAGTCGAGTAATCCTCCAAACAAAAGACTGAGCAATCAATAAAAACTTGCAAAAGACTGAATAATGAAAGGGACAATAGAAGTGTGAGTTATCAAGACAATTAAAGTTATCAAGGTAATTAAATGCTTCCCCCCCAAAAGGACCATCCTGCTCATCTGATGCTTACTCATCTCACTAAAATGACCCAAAGCTTCTCAAGGTTTTGCACAGTTGATTTTAGTGGGCCAAGCCAGTGCTTCAGGAGGCTCTAACACACCTGTGCACAGGAAAGCAACAGGAGAGTACAGCTGGACCCAGACCAGACTGAAAGAGGATGACTTCCACGTGTAAAAAGCGCAGCAAAGGCAATGGAGAGGGAGGATAAAGAGTCTTTCTCAGTGGGAACACACAAGCAATGGGTTTTACTGCAAGGAAAACTCAAATAAGACACATACAAACCAGGTAAGGACCAGTGAGGTTCTCCAATAGTTTGCTCAATCAAATGTGAATCAGCCACCAGTGAATATTTTTTGCTTTCCCCAAGTAGATGGGTCATGTTTGTCAGGTGCAACAGGAAAAGTGGAAGCTTATTCTGAGGAGCTTGAAACAGCTGGGAAGAACAGATAAGGCTTTTGGGACAGCCTGCTTGGAGTCTGAAACGGCAAACCAGAACTGTGCCTGCTGGAAGGAAAGGCTAGGGACTAAGCCAACTCTCCACACCCCTTCTTACCCCGACCTCTTCTAATGTTTCTGGGACTTTTACCTTCTATCAAATCCATGTGTGACAATAATTAAAACTAAATCCAGTGATTAAATTTACACTCAAGCACTGCAGTGAGTGCTCATTCCCAGAAAATAATCCACATCTAGAGGAAGGCAGGAATGCCTGGTAGAGTCAGATGTGTAGAGGGCCAGAGAGGCTGTAGATATTTGTCTCTGTGCAGCACAAAGCACAGCAGGCCAGGAGCTCACACTGTCTGCAAGCACACCAGAAGCACTGTTAATAGATTTTTATGCTACCTCAGAAAAGTGTTTACTCATCTGTAATTTTTCTCAGCAGTGGACATCTGGTGTTCTATTATTCATTGCATCTGGAAAATTGCCAACAATAAAACCAATTTTCACAAAAAGGAAGCAAAGCCTGACATGCAGAATGCTGGAATAAAGGAAAAAACTCTCGGAATGGTTCATGTTCTTGTTCTCTTTGTCTTTTCTTTTATCCTCATATGGGGGACTCTGAGTAGAAAAGCCAAAAGGAACTGCAAAACATTTTTTCCAGATTATAAAAGAAAACAAGGATTTTGAAGTCATATATAAATTAAAAACTCTGGGAAATGACTGATTCTGGTATTCATTTGAGCTTATGGGGGAACTGCACAAAGGAGAGATGAAAATAAGGTCACAAAAATACTAACTTAGCTGCTAAGAGAAAGGATATTTAATGGCTAATATAGAGACTTGTATGTATCAAGTAGAAGAAAATGTAGGACCACTCTAACGTGTGATATTCCACCAATTTGCTGAGAGGCACCTTTAATACTCTCCTCAAAAGAAGACAAACACATAAAGGTTCTTCAAAGGAAGGAAGCAGTGTTCAGGACTTTGTTAAAGCACTCCCACCACTGAAAACTGACCCTTCAGGAAGCCAACATCTCAGACTCTGAGCTTGGAGGAGCAGCTCCATCAATTCCTTCACACCTGTCCAGATCCACAGCCTTGCAAAGATGTCCCAATCCAAGACCCTCAAACAGCAACGATTTCTGGGCATTACCTCAAGAGTGACTGAGGCACTGAAAGCCTCTCCTCAGTATTCACAGCTACTCCAGAGATAAGCTTTACAAAGTTTCAGGCTAAGAGTCTTTCAGTGCCATCAATTCAGGAACTGGAAGATCCTGGTGTACCAGTTTTTCTGAGTCCAGAGAATTCAGCAATGCTCCAATGACAAAACCCCATGGATTCCTGTACTGCTGCCTGTCTAACAAGAAGTTGGAAGCTCAGCTTAACCCTCAACCTGATGCAGCTAATTGGCATCTGTTCCACGACAGCTCCTTATTCATTCAAATATCATCTTTTTGTGTACATGAGATTATGTGGATATTCTAAAATTATTAAATACTTAATGTTTCAAACAGCTCAGAAGTGATGTTGCATTTTAAAAAGGGATTAGTAAATATCCAATATGTATTTTATAAGGAACATAATGCTATCTCTCTGCAGTGAGCCAGACTAAATACCCTTGCTTTTAGTAACCATTCTTACTATCATTAAGTGGACAGGGCTTCCACTGATGCTTTTCATTTAAGCAGGAATAAATTTCAATAGGAAATATAATAAAGGCATTTTTCTTCCATTGTTAATTATTTTTAGCCCAAGTAACTGTGTAAATGACTTTTTAAACTATCCCATTCACTTTAGCATAAAAGAGACTTCTCAAAAGAGGTCATGGTAGCACAGATTTTTTGAGTCTTGATTCTTGACATTCTGTGGAACTACTGACAGAATATATGGAGAGAGAGTCATTTCCATATCCTTCCCATATCTACTAGCCAGAGAACCTAAATTATAAACACCTGAAAAGTGCCTCCTAAAAAAGAGTTTGTGAAAACTGAACAAGAGCAAAAAAAGGAACAGACGTAGACCATAAAAGATTAGGTTATCAAAAAAAGATCATTATATATATAGATACAAAAATTACAGAATCAACTTATGCTTCCCAACCTTAACAACTTCTTGACAAAATTCGATCTGATATCAAACCAGACACTCTCCACCTACATCTTGTAACACAACGATCCCTCTTCTGAACCAACCCACAACTTGCAGCCTTTCAGGGAAAAAAATACCCAAGCCCTAAATCCCACCATGTTCCAGACACCAAACAAAAAACTGTGAGTAATCCCTGTGACTGTAGGACACGAAAGAACACAGACACACACCACAGCTCAAGTGATTAGAAGAGAGAAGAAGAGGGTTTATTTTTTTTACTCCAGTATTTAGAGTTTTTTAAAAGTGACAGTGGATTGGACGGTGGCAGTGCCACCTCTCCAAAGACACTGGACAGACAAACAGTCCATCAATTTTTCTCCTCCTCTATGAAGGAATGCAAAAACACTGAGGTGTTTACAGAAAGTGTGTGAGAAAGCTCTTCACAAATATGTAAATATCAGAAAGCTTAGAAAGTCTTTCAAAAATCAGGGCGACAAATCCCAAACCCTGTCAATAGCAAAAGAAGCAGGCAGCTCTAACTTGGTTTTTCTTCATTAAAATTTGCTTCAAATTCTCCTCCTAGTAAATGAATCAACAGTGTTCTCCTCTACCAGGAATTTTCTTATGTGCTCCACAAGACCAAGAGGCTGTGCAAGTCCTTAATCCAAGGAGACCAGATGGAAAAAAAGCCCATCAGAACACATTAGAGTATTCCCCTCTTCACCACTCAGTGAGCTGGCTACAAGACAAACTACACTGCATGTATAAACTACACAATTTAAATTATCTTCCCTCCATCAAACCATCAAGGCTACCACAAACTCACTAAGTCAGGTCACCGGTTTCCCATTGACCACATTTTGCCTTAAGAACTTAAAAGAACAATAACTCCAGAGTCCACATGCTGCTGAATAGCCCCAATCCATCCTGACCTGACATGGCCACAGTCTAAAGGCAGTGGTCAAGACCCATAAATGGGCTCATGGGCTTACCTCAACAAAGATTATAAAGGTACAACCAAGCCTACCAGGGCGCTGAAACATACAGATGGCAAGCATTTTCCTCTGAAAACTCCCACAGTTTCAAAGCCATCCAATGCCACCAAACAAACACCTTTATCAGACCTTTCCCAAAGCCTACACTGAGATTGGTTTCCTGTCCAGCAGGCCAGCACCTCCTGTCATGAAGCCAACAATGTGAAACTCAAACAAGCCATAAAGCAGAGGCAGTGCCCCAAGAGCCTGGGCGTGTGCTGTGAGTGCTCAGCATCTGCACTGAGCCAAGAGAACCTTCCCAAAGGCTCCCTCACGCAAAAACCTGCCAGCACTGCTGAACAAACCCCATTAATGGTACATCCTCCATTAGTACACATGGCACAGCTTTTGACCTGCAGCAGCACTACAGTCAAATCCTTCACTGCAAAAGCATACATTAAAAAATTCCTTTTCATCTGTCTTAGAACAACCTGACCACCACAGCAAAGTCGTGAGGAAAAGCACGTTTTTTCAATGGACACACACAGCCAGGCTGGAGCTAAAAATAAAAAGCTTTGCGAGCACATTTCCCAGGTGACCTCATACTGCAACCAAAATTCAAACCTAAATCCACAGGCTAACACAATTCCCCAAAGCCCAACGGCTTCCCCAACACTACACAGGTGAACAGCAACAGGATGGGCAGCAAACAAGGAAATGATGATTTGCCAGAAGAACCCTTCCCACAACAAAACCATTCCACTCCTATATTGTCACTCCTGATCCAAAACACTTAGGAAGGTGCACAGCTGGAAAATAAAGACCCACATTCACTTTAAATTATTGACTCATAAGGGAAAGTGGCTTTATCACACATTAGTTTCTTCCATCCCTATAAATTATCTCTCTGCCCCACACGCAATACCTCCCCACACCTCAGCAGAGCTCACAGCAATGAATTGCTTTTTACCTGTACTGAGCTTGAGGACTGTGGTTTTATTTTAGTCTAAAGCAGTGTGATCCATGAGCTTGCCTACTTTGTCACAGCAATGTCAACCAACCTAAAAAATACATTACCTGTACCTACAAAGCCTTTCTTGATTGAGATTGAAACTTGAGGGGGAAAAAAAGGAATCCAAGGACTCAAGAAATAAAATATAAGCTAAAATAGGGATGGTTACTCACCAATATTTTCTAATGACGTCTGTAACACAGAAATCACAAGAAATCAATTAAATAATAAGCAATAGGAATGAAGTCATTATCAAGTACTATGTACAACTGGCAACGGTTCTGCAATAGGCCAAAAAGCAAATATCAGTAGGGAAAAGACAAATTAGCACCTGTGAAAAAAGATTTACTTCAGCTCAGTGAATAATCCTGAAAAAAAGCTTTTATAATTCAGAAATTAATTTTGGTTAGTCAAAAACCCTAGGAAGATAGGAAGACTAGCTGGGGGGGGCAAAACGGCTTGCTCTTTGTTATTTAAAAATGTCTTGCATAGTAAAATAAACCCATTAAAAGGGAAACTTTTTCGGGGAAAAAAAATTTGAAAAAACCCTCAGTATCTATTCCATTGCTTTTTCATTGTTCCAGGTACAGGAATGAGAAGTGTACAGATAGGAGATGATGATCACACTGTATGGAACCAGTTGAGAAGCCAGTTCCAAACTGGACAAACTGAAAAACCAAACAAGCAGTATCAGAAATACAAGGAGGAGAGGCAAGAACACAGAAACCAGCACATGACCTGGACAAGAAGCTAATTCAGTTTCCTTTCTCAAGGACTTAACACCCAACCAGGCTGTTTGGCCTCCATCTCCCCACAATGGCTGTGTTGCCAAACACCAACAGGCCCGACAGAAGGACAGGTACCTCAAAAGGGGATTTCTGAAAGGAGGCACTGGCTGAGCCCAGTGGCACAGGTGGAGTGGAGGACCAGGATGTGCAGAGCTGCTTTTGTCCTGTTTATCAGACACAGCTTTGTCCTGCCATCAGACACACAGCTCAGAGCCCATGTGCGCTGCCTGGCCCAGCCCGGGGAAGGTGCTGAGGCGATGCTGTAATGGAGGTGTAGAGCACAGGGACACAGGGGAACTGTGGATTTACTGCAGTGCAGCACAGAACAGGGTCACCAAAATGTGCTCTGTGAGTTGCACTGACCACACAACAGCTGATTTCCCACCATCTTCCTCACTGCCCTTTGAGTGTTTTCCCTCCTGATTCAATACATTACTCTGAAGGCATGGTGACAACTCAAACTTCAAAGCTATCACTAATTTACTTGGATACTCTAAATTGCAAACACTGATGATTTCTTTTATAACTCTAAATACTGTATAACTGTCTAACTATCATGCATTGCTTACAGAAATACAGGAACACCTCTTTTTATTTCTGAAGAGTTACTTGACAAGCAGATGACAAAAACTGGAATTAAGTGTGACAGTTTCTGAGCAAGCATAATTCATTTTTGTGCTCCCAACTTCAAAGCACAGCAAAAAATACTTTCACCCGGTAACACTGACAGCAGTCCTTCCTCCTAGACAAGGTGAAATTTTATGATCTGGGAAATACTTACTAAAACAACTGATTGGACTTTTGCAGCAGTTTTCAGCCTAATGAAATAGCTTAGCTAAAGCTTAGCCAAAATTGACCACTTTAAGGAGACAGAAGAAAGATCTTGCGTCCCTTGGAAAAGGCTGCCATCAGATGAAGGCTGCTCCATGATGTTGGTAATGAAACTATCAAAAATTCCAGTATGAACTGCGAGAGTATTTTATTTTTCTAAAGATACCCAAACAGAGAGGAAACCCTGTGTACTGGAAAACTGGAACGTGGGCTTTGCCAGCAACCTAAACCCGTTACCCTCCAGCAGGAAATAAATAAAGTACCAAACCTCTTCCCCACCTGATTCCCAAGAATAGCTAACCTTGACTGTCAATTGAGGAAAGAATCCAAGGATTAATCACCAGAAGAAATGCAGAGAGCTGAGGTGAGCTACCTCACGGGTAGCAGGCTAAGAGATGAAATCAAGAGCCACAAACCAACATCTGAGGGACCCTTGGGTTCCCACAGGAAATTCTGGGATTCTGAGGCTATCCTGATACAACCAAAACTTGTTTAGAAATGTGCTGGGGGTTTCAAGGCATCGGCCTGGTTTGTGTCTGTGCAAGGTCAAAGCTCCATTCAGGACAGAGTGGAGAAGTTAAGGTCAGTGCTCAGAGCACAGCCTTCAACATCTGGAACTTAAGAACTGCAACTCGCAGAATTCTCTGCTAAGCTACAGTGATGGTCTCCAACAGTACCAAAAAAGAAAAATTAACATGTGAGAAAAGAAAACCTTGTGCCTAGAAGAGAAGAGAATCATCTTCTACCATAAAATATAAGACACTACAAATAAAAAAAGGCACAGTTCCCTCAGCACTGCTGGTGAGACTGAGTGAAACTTAACAGAAGCTCTGGAAAAGAGAAGCTGAGGCTCTCCAGTGAGGAGGGAAATTCCAGCAGCTGATCCACACAAGAGGATATTTCCCCCTGTAAGACTCCTTGGCTTTTGTTTTTGCAGAGAAGAGACCACACAGCTTTAAACATTGAAGAATTCGCAAATACTTTCTTCCACGCTTCAGAAAGACAGGCAGAGGATTTTCACTATCTTACACAGTTATGTAAAATGAAAATACATCCAGTAACTGATATTTGAAATTGTCAGGCTGTAAGAGCAAGAGTGAGAATATTTTGAAGCATTTCCTTAAACAGACTCTCAACTCCCATGAGATTCTCAAGTGCAAATTTTAGCTAAAAATTGTAACCCCAGGAATTAAGTAAGGGAACATTTCCTTTAGGAACAATCCTTACAGAAAATACAAAAAAGACACAAGTTTTCATTTTTCTTGTACCTGGTCCTACCTCCATTTTCCTACAAATTATTAAAATAAATGTAAACATTAATCTATAAGCATTGCCTTCACCCTTGAGGCAAAGTTAGAGCAAGCTTTTCCAGAGCACACAGTATACACAAATATATTTAATAAAGCATTCAGCAATCATTTGAATACTTTAAAAATATCAAGGAAGTTTTTTTACCAGGGGTTATACCAACACTTAGCACTTCCACAAATCAAGTTCTCAAAACACAGAGAACATGGCTACATATCAGAGAATAATAATAATTAAAAAACAACAAAAAAATGGAACACATATTTTTTTTTTCAATAGCAATTTGGGATGAGGTTTCATACAACGCTTGAACCAATCTAATTGGTTGCTGTTGTTTAAAATGCAGTCCCTGCTTTTTCCTCCTGCTCCTGACCACATGTTCCCACTCCTTTTTTTTTTATAGCAGCTTGGATACTCCCAGCAAACCAGTAAATGGAGACACAGGAGAGACTGGAAAGGAGAAGGGAGCAAGCAGATCCAGTCCTCCTGCCCTCCCTGCTCCCATCCAGGCAGCACAGCAATTCTACCATATTGATTCAATTGAAAATGCAGCACAACTTCTTCATGGCTTTTGCAAAACAAAAAAGGCAATACATAGCAAAGTCCACATTAAACACTCCACACTATAACTTGAGAAAAATCTATTAGATTACAGTAACATAGTACACTTCCTACACATTATGTTATTTTCATTTATCACCATCTAGAACACACTCCCGTAAGTAACTCATTTTCTATTATCTTAAGGCAGTGTTAATTCAAAACTCAAAATAATGGCCTAGCTATAGGTTGATCACTTTAAAAGAGATATATGAATGCTCTCCAATCAGAGCAGTAAAAATTAAAAAAGGAAGAAAAATCCAGGAGACACTATTAGAGAACTATTTCAGAGAAAAATACAAATGTGAAGAATTTGGGATAGAGTCCTCTGTACAGCACTTTTAGCTAAGATCCAGAGCAAAACCAAAAGCAGAGTCAGTGGGAAATAACATCTGAATGGGTGTCTGGGAATGCCAGACACTACCATCCATGTCCACTGCCCTGAACATCAGGCACCGTGGCTCCTCCCTCCTATGGCTGTACTGGCACTTGGCTTTCTGCTCATTTGTACAATCCAGGAAATCATCTAGCAATTTTAAAAACTGTTCTCCAATTGTCTGTATTTGGATCAGCTCCCTGAACTGGCTCATCCCTTGTTTGCATGAGCACAGGATCAGGGCTAGGGAAGAGATGGGAACAACCAGGAGGGAACAGGACCAGGAGATCTGCATTGGCCTAAACTGCTATGGAAATGCATTGTACCTTGCTGAAAGATGGTACAATAAGAAGGAAAACCCCCTCAGTTTCTCAAAATTCCAGTGTATACTACAGATGTACTTCTAAAATAGGTGTCAATGCTCAATAAATACAAAACATTACTTTTGGATCAACTGAGTAGAGATTCCTTTCCTAATCAAACTCTAAAGATGTCCAAGAAAAAGCAGAGTCAGATTAAGGCCACTTGGAGGCTTTTTAATAATCTTTGCATAAACAGAAAGAAAGCACCTAATTATAGCATATGATAGCCAGTTTCTTGCCAATACATGCAATATCCTAAGTAAGCATTTTCTCCACAAAATTCTCTTACACTGTTTTGAGGGGAGAGGACAGGGAGGGGGGAAGGGCTACCTTCTCTCTGACTCTCCCATTTCTCATTTTTCTACCAGTATTAGTCTGCATTAACAGCCAAATCATACACACACACTCACACAACACTGCCAGTGACCTACTAGAAAGTTGCTATAGCAACGACTGCTTTCAGAAATACACGTTGTGCATTTTAAGTGCCATCATAGTGTAACTCATCTGTCAATTAATAACCATGGCTCACAGGAACACACCACGTACTCAAAAAAACCCAAAACAAATAAACATAGAGGCTTTATGTCCACAAAAGGAAGTACCGGGAAACCCAGTGTGGGCTTAGACTCACTACCAATGGAAAAAACAAACAAATAACACATATTTAGCACCAAGATGTAACTCTCATATTCCCATGTAGGTGAACACAATTCATGGAGTATGAAAAAACTGCATTTCAGTCTTAAAGGGGGACATCACTCAAATATCATTAAATGCTTAATTTAAGCAAGTCAAACTTAGCTGTAAAATTATCTATAGGAACATAAAGAAAACATCATTTAATTTAGGTTTCAGTTATGTGTTTTGAGTAAAATATCTAATAATAAGCAATGGATTTGAAAACACATTGAGTAAACAAAAAACTGAGTATCCACTTCCAGCCTCAGTAGACTTCATGAAATCCTGTGTCCAGGTTATTTCTAATTAGCCATCAGACTAAGCCTGTGACATTGCCCCTTTCTCCGGATGCAGGTGTCCACCAGTTTCTGGTGATAAGTGTTAGATAAAAAGCTTAAGCACAGAAAAGAACGAAACAATTTGTTATTCACAAAGAGAAAACTTCAAGAAAATTCAGTAGTACAATTAGAAACTGAAGAATACTCCAGTCCTACACACAGCAGCTCATTTCCTGTTGTTTCCTCTCACAGCCCTGCCTTACACCAGCAGGTGATTTTCAGTCAAGTGCATGTCCTGGGTTCCAGTTCCTTGCCTGTCTCAGCTATAGCACATGTCCATGGGCTGTCACTCTGACCAGTGGAAGGTCAGTGCACTGCCAATTGCAGACTATTCTCTGTTCAGAACATAAAGGCTGGTGTGTGAGCTTTGCAGAGACCCTGAATCATCAAGGGCTGTCTGCATCAATGACATGGTGAGAAAGCCTGCAGAGCTCCCGAGCTCCAATGTGACCTTGAAAAGTGCTTCAATTTCCTTTCTCACATCCTCTAAATCCAGTTCAAATCATTCTCTCATATGACAAAGATAAAAATCGCTTTCTGTTATATTTTCTTGTTTGAGATGAACGTCAAGCTCCCACAGCACCCAGCCTTTGACAATATCCTGGTATTGATGCCAGCTGAAACCCTTCTGGGTATCAGAAAACAGAGTAAGTGACTGTGCTGGTTTCAGCTGGAGTAGTCAATTTCCTTCCCAGAGGCTGGTACGGGGCTGTGTTCGGGGTCTGTGCTGGACACAGGTTGAGATTTTGGTGAGATTTTTCTGTTCTTGCTGAGCTCACACAGAGCCAAGGCCTTTCCTGCCCCTCCTGTGGCAATGGGGAGGGGCTGAGGGTGCCCGGCAGCTTGGGAGGAGACACAGGTGACCCAAAGCGACCCAGGGGATATTCCAGACCTCATAACATCATGAGCAGTACAGAAGGTGGAGGGGAGAGGGAGGAAGGAGGGACATTTGGAGTGATGGCATTTGTCTTCCCAAGTCACTGTTACCTGTGCTGAAGCCCTGCTCCCCTGGAGGTGCGGAACTTGCCTGCATGTGGGAAGGCTGAATGAATTCCTTGATTTCCTCTGCTAGTATGCATGCAGCTTTTGCTTTCCCTGTTAGACTGGCCTTCTCCCAACCCATGAGTCATCTCGCTTTTACCCTTCCATTTCTCTCTCCCATCCCACTGGAGGGGGAACAAGCAAGTGACTGCGAGGGCCTGGGGGCTGGATGGGACAGAAATCCTGCCCAAATTTTTGCGTGGCCTCAGTGAGCGGCTCAGCCTGAGTGAGCTCCACCAAGAACCTTGGTCTGGTTATGTGTGTGCAACAATTCCTATCAGGACTTCTCACTTGTCCTGGACTTCCCAGGGAGGATTTTCTAAAAACTGAATCACAACTAATCCTTTTAGCTTGGATAGCAATAACCACCTTTGAAAGTCTGATTCTTATAAATATATAAAATATATTGTAAGAGAGCTGTGAGGTACAGATCTCCCCAAGGCAGCGAGGCCCAGAGTCAGGGGTAAAGGGCTGACAGTTCACAGGAGCAAAGCAGGCAGAGGCACAACCAACAAGTGTTTCATTTCTCGTTATGGTTAATATAACACTCTGAAAAGTATTTGAACAACAAGAAAAGCACTGCCTTAAAATCCCCTTTCTCACATCGAGATGCAAGAACATTTTCCTCCTACCTGTGGACAGCTGGCAGCAGTCATGAGGAAGAGGCCTAATTAAAACCTCTTGTTTAAATATGACAGTGAAGCTTCTCTTAATCTTTCCAGTGAGATACCAACAGACAGAGCTCTCCAGGTTTTATTACAGGAATCTTAACTGTAATTATTATTTGTTTTCTAAATCCAGAATTTGGCTGATCTCAGTTTCATGAATCAAACCTTTAAATAATTGGGAATGGCAAGATACCCTAATCTTTAAAGTTGTTAAAAAGTGGTGCCATTTTCTGGCTATTTTTTTTAAGCACATCGACAATAATACAAACACCACGTGGGGCAGAAGAAAGACCTGTAAAGAACTGTAAACACCTGTACTTCTACTGAGGCCAAAAGCTCAGTCACAACACAAATGCATGTGCATAGCCATACTCGCCAGAACACTCCCAAAATCTCTATCTTCCCAACTGCCTGTATTTACATTCATTAGATTTTGCATCAGTATTATCTTTTTGGGTGACACTTTTCATTCCCTAGTAATACATGTATGTGGGGGTCCTTTCTTACTCAAAAATGTAGTTACACCCCACCCTGACAAACCCCTCGGACAATAAACAATGCAGGTCAGCTTTCACTACCACCTACATTCAGAACTACAGCTGCTCTCATGCCTTTCCAAATGTACCTCTCTCCTCTGGACTTTTCCCCTTATTCAGGACAAAATTCCTACTTGTCCTGACATCCACCCTGGTATCTTGAGGCACTAAATGAAGTTCATAGAGCAGCGGTTCCTCAGCAGTCAGAATGCCATGGTCATCCCTACCTCTCCATCCACACAGCCAGGCCATGCTGGAACCAGCTCTCCAGCTTCTCCTTTGCATTTTCAGAAGGCTGGTTTCTCCCACAGACCACATGTGAGAAACCTGATCATGCAGAGTGAGACTCGAGCAGTTTCCTCTCCTCTTTTCATGACTGTGGCTCAAGGACTGCAGATTCAGAGCTGGGACACATCCCTGTCAGGTACCACCTTCCCTCTCTGCTTGCACTTTTCCTTCCCTGACCCAAACAAAGGTTCCATCCTGTCCTGTCCCAACACTCCCTTGTTCTTGACTCTGTGCTCCCCTTTACATTCCTGTCACCAAGGTCAGGTACACCAGCAAACTCTAAATAACTACTTCTCTACTGAGGCTCAGATACTTCATATCTTTTCCCAGATCCCCTCTTCTATGAAACATTTCCAGTTGAAAAATAAAACACTGGCAATTTTAGAATACAGTCCTGTGAAACATTACGTGCTGCAGACTACACTGGCAAGAACACGAAGTGTGGCAAACAAGGGCAGAAGGATGGAGGGAAGCTGGATGCACCTTCCAGCAGCAGCCTACAGTGAGTTCTGAGTTCACTGTTTAATTGTATTCTTACCCCCTCCCCACACAAATAATTTGCTGACTACCAGGCCTTTAGGTCCATTGTTTCAGGGGTTCTTTTGATTCCAAAGATGTACCTTTGATATTTTATCCTGTTTACTGATGCTGTTACACTGTTAGGAGGAGATACAGCCTCGGCCTTCACAGAAACAAGTTTCACAAAATCCCACTGTCCCTTTCTGCATAATTTGCCATGGAAACTAAACATTGGAACTGTGACACTTATCATTGATAATTCATGTGGTCCTTAGGCTTCCACTTTTTCTTCAGATGGAAGTCAAAAGGCCACATTAATGCCAGCTTTGCTATCAGGATTACATGAATGTAACAATTTCTCACTAAACTAATACATTAGCATTAACATGAAAAATTGATGGTTTAAATGAATCCTACATGGCTTTTTTCCAATGATCTGTTCATCATTAAGATAATTCCCACATTTTAATTCTTAAAAAGACACATCTAATAAGGCTGCAGGACTCACCAGGCTTTCCTTTTATTTAAAGGTTGGACTTCCTTTCTGTTTTTAAACTGTCAATGGTTATATTTATTAGATAAATAGAAATAATTTCCCATTTGCCATCAGCACTGCATAAAGTTCATTTTGCACTTAAGAGTCAGATTTGAAGGTGTAAAATTTAACCTGAAACCTCAAACGAGCTGAATTTTTCCCCAGTAAATAAATCATTGCTCCCAACTAGCTTTCAAATTTCAAAAAGTAATTAACTCAAGTAATTAACACAAATAAACTGCTTCTTAAATGAGAAGTAAAATACTAATCCATAACATTTTATACAATATGCAAAAAATACAATATTCCCTCTTATGATCAATGTGCATTTCCACTCTGCTGCCCAAGGGTCAGAGGCTGAGTGCACCAAGCCCTCTGCTCTCACCAACCAGAGAAACAGGGAGCATAAAAGCAGCACTCCTGACCCAGAGAACAAGAACAGTGATGAGTACACAGATTTCTCTCTGTCAGTGCAGTAAAGAGATTATGTGACTTTGGAAGAGTCAGGCACAATTCCACTTGGGAAATAATGAATTTGCAAGAACACATCATGAGCCATCAAATGAGATCCTAAATCTGATCAGCTGCTATGTGGAGATTTCTGAAAAGATACAACACATTTTTCTGTCCCTCTTGCTGCCTTTCCTGGGAATGTGATTGCTCCAGTTTCAACTGAGATGAAGATTTTCTTCCAGAACCAGAACATTATTTCTGTTTTCAGGAACCACAGAATTAAGTCTTTGCTGCCATGCTGATAAAAGCTCTCTTTGTAGGGTTTGGCCGACTGAGACTGCTGCACACACATTCTCCCCTTCTGTTTGTCTTTTCCAGCAGTTCCACAAGCTGTGGAAACAATGAAGCTTGGTTCTCCATGGATTACTGTTCTGTAACTCTGTGTGGATTCTTTAACACCCAACAACAATTGAAATCCTGCTTTTATTTATAACAGGGTGTAGAACAGGGATGGGAAAGAGATGTTAAGAGAGTAACTTTGGCCAGTTATCTACCTTCACAAAAACTGCAGGGAGTTGTCTTTTGGACACCTCCCACCCCCTCCACATCTAATTGAAATTAGTGGCTGTGCTCCTAAGAGACATGCAGCAACTCAATCCTTCTAACGCATTTAAATGACATGTTATGTCAAACCATAAGAAGTCTGAACCCTACTCAAAAGGCCAAACATTAGCAGTATTGAAGTACCACAAGCTTCTTTCCCTTGTTCCTCCTCTGTCCCACTGTCCTGGCAGTGACAGGAATGAGTCAAACACTTTGCAAAGCCACAATGCCTTAGAGAACCAAACTGAAAACCACAAATCTGCAAAAGGTGACATCAAACTGCCCATATAGCTATAAATCACCAAGAACAAGAAAAGCCAAGACATTCTCCAGAAAACAGCTGTTAAAAATCTTGGCTTTCTATCCAAGTAGCATGTATTTGCCAAGAATATTTAAGCTTCTTTTCTACCTTAAAAGTGTTTGGTTTAAACACAGACAATTAAATGTGTACTGCAGAACTGTTTGAAAAGACTGATTTCTCTGTTTCCATACTAATACATGCAAAGGTTTGCTTCAAAAATCTTCCAGTATTCAGCTGTTAAAAAACTCTTAATCCCAGAGCTTTAGTGGCACAGGATTTAATGCTCAGCATTTTGCCCTTCTGAGTTGCTGGTCTTTTTACTTATTTCTTTTTTAGTGGGGGAAAGAAAGGCTCAAGAATTAGGGAAAGGAGGTGACACAAGCAAAAAAACTTTGATTGGTATGTGGCTCCTAAGAAACCATACCATAATCTCAGAGAAGAGGAAGCTGTTCATGATTTCTCTGATAATACGAAATGCAGCAGCATGAACAGGCAACATCCATGAATGCAGAGGGTTTAGTAAATTATGATCAGGGTTTAGGATGAGGCAGCTTCCTGGTCCAGGTAAAGTTGATTTTATCTGCTGAATGAACTAACGGCATGATCAGTTCCAGAGAATAATCTGAACACATTAATACTGACATCTTCTCTAAATCTGAGTTGAGCCCGAGAAATTATGTAGTTCTGTATTGATCAGGGTCCTGCTAAGAGAAGTGCTGAAGAGCATGTAATTGCAGTATTCAGAAAGAGTGCCCTCAGAGCCCTGCCACTATTTTGTGGAGAATTCAATCCAGTGGTCAAGGTAATATCCATCCACCTGAACAGCTAGATGTAACAAGAACCAACATTTTCTGATTTGAGGAAAAGCCAACCAAATATTTTTCAGAACTACTTCTCAAGGAAAATGCAGTGAGTGCAAAACTTAGAGCAAAAGAGCAAATGAAAACATTTCCAGAATTATTGTTCCGCGACATACAAGATAGTAATTCTATTCTGGGTTTCAAAAAGAGTGACTGGACATGCTCAGACTCCATTTAGGGGAGGCATAGAGCCTAGAGCAGCTAGAATTCAACACAAATCCTCCTGTATTCCTAGAGAAAGGCAATGATGCTCACCAGGAGCCAGTGATGCTGCTGCTAATCAAAAGATTGCTCATCAACAGACACAGGTATCAATGAACAAAAATTACTCATCAATAAACATAATTTAAAAGTGAGCTCTGCATGTCTCCCTGTCCCAAAGAATTTAGCCTGAACCTCCAAACCTGCCAAAGCCCAAACTATGAATGGCAAAAGCATGTGCTAAAGAAATACCACCAAAATTTTAGCAGAAAGGGGCACATCTTGGTAATCCTGATTATCCCCAGTGGAAAGCAGTTAAAAAAACTGAAAGGGCAAACTGAAAGGCCCCATTCTATTTCCTTAATCTTACCCAGTCTAACTGAGCAATGTAATGAATCCAACTCAGCATCACTGATGTACCATTACCTGTCTGGAAGGGGAGAGGGTGGATGGCTCAAGAACACAGGTAATGTAAATCTCTTTTGGAAAAGCGCCATTCCAGGTGACAGCTCAATATTCAGATAATCCACTAAGCCTCTGCTGAGCTTCTCAAGAAATTGGTGAGACTTTGCAACTTCTTGCCAAAGAGCTTTCTCCCATTGCCCAGGAGCTTCTTGGCTGCTGTTTGAGCTTATCCAAAGGCCTGCAGGTTGATAGGGAGTTTGCCTGGATTTTCTCTGACTGCTCCATGAGGAGGTTCCAGCACCAAAAAGGTCATCCAGAGCCAGCTGAAAGCAGAGCTTTCCTCCTTTTCTTCAGCAAGCTGCCATTCTCCCAGCCGTAGTAGCCCAGCAAGGTCAGACTGAGAAAAGGGTGCCAAAAATATTTCACCAGCTAAAAATGAGGAAGCTGCTTGATTAGGCATAAAAAGTATAGCTTTTATTTCAACTGTGATCTCAGAAGCTCTAAAATAGAAAAATCCCAGAAAATACAGAGAAGACAAAAAAAAAATAAAAATCACAACTTAGTCTCTAATCCTCTATCAACTGAAGAATAAAATTAGATAAACACGCAAAGGACTACCTTGTCCAATTTCAGTAAGGACTTGGGAATATCTCAAATTATACTATGTATGAGAAGAGGATAGTCTAGTTTAATGTTTCTTAGTTATTCAACTAAATCAAGTAAGAGACAATAAGAATTTGAAAGCAGATTTTTCTTTCTACACTTTGCCTTGTGAGCTGCATGAGGATTTTTCTTTGCTCAACTTTAATAAATTTTATATATTAAAATAGCATCCTTAATTACTGCCTAGAGCTTCTATAAACTTTCAATGTCCAAATTTTATTGCAGCCATTTTAATACCCATAATTAGCTCCTTCAGACTTTTAATGCTAAATATTTTAAATTACTGAGTACTCTAACACTTCAGATTTCTAATACTAAGACAGATTTTTAGTATTACAGATATGACAGGTTCCCCCATTTAAAGTGGTTGAGCTCACCTCCCTACTTCATTACACAGCTCATGTTCAATACACTCCAAATTGCCAGGGGCTCTTTTCATCATTAATTACATATTTCAAGTCCAACACTAATCGATTTCCAGCCCATGACCAACAGAAAAGAGCAAGCCCACCTCTTATTCTTCACCTCAGCCTGGCCTGTTCTGCTGTGATTACCATGTTCTCCTGTCTTTGTCACACTTAGCTTTCTAAATAATGGGTTTCAAGCAGGATCTGCTGCTTTAATGTGCATTTGTAGAATCTATGGAAAAAGACATTATCAGTCTATCCCAGGCCCCCAGGCACTTGGGAAGGAGCACATCCCTGCAGGATTGTTAACTGGCCTTCCCACACCTGGCTGGAAGAGAAAACACAGGAGGAATGGGAGCTCCAAAAGATGGGTAATTCCCAGCACCGATTTTTACATTTCTTTATCAAAAATACTCTGATCTTAATACTGCCAAGGAGAAAAAATGGGAACTGACTACCTTTTTAAATTACTGCTTTTAGGCTTATTCCCTTTTTGCAGGAACACCGGGAATTATTTGTGCATTTGCTGTGGAAGGCACCTGTCTTACCTGCAGGCTGAAAACTTGGATTTCATTGTGCTCTGAGAGCAGGTGTTCAGCATCCTAAAATACATATGCTGAAAACCACACATCCTTGCTAAGTATAGAAAGTCCTGAATATAGAACTCCTAGAGAATTCACTGGTAATTCCCAATCAGTACACGGAGCAAAAACTCCACCCTTGAATGTGTTTGAGGTTTTTATGCCTTGTGGGTTTTTCCTCTTATATTTTTCAATTAAAAAAAAATAAATTTAAATCAAATCCTGTCCACAACTTCTTATTTCTGTAGGTACCATTCAAAACCAGAACTGTAAGAAGGATGTGACCTTGCAGACAGAGCACCATGAGCAGACGTGAGACAAGACAGAGCCTGAACATCACATCTAATAGATGTAGCTGTGGGTACTGCACTTTTAAAGACCAGACTGTTTCAGTGAACCTACAGCACCAGTGAAACCCAGCCCTGAGCACTCCCCAAGCCTTGAACCTTCCTTTGCAGTCAGTTCAGGAAACTCTTCAACACTTTCATGTTTCATTCATTTTATATACTGTACATATATTAAAGAAAATATTATGTCTTATTGTATGTTTTATTCACATATGAATTGCAGTCAATACAGTCATCTTGCAATTCCAGAGACACTGGGCATGCTAACAGAATGCAAAATAAGACAGTTATTAATTTCAGCAAAATTTCCTACATGGAAGTTAAAAACATTTCTCCGGAATTCCTAGGACAATGCTGAGAAAATTTTGTCTTTTAAGCTATAAAAAGTTTCATGAACTCCTTACCAATGGGCACAAAAGCCTCTTCCACAAGTTTTCAATTATTCCTCAAAGGAGGGAGCACTGTGAGCACAGTGAGCAGAGATGGAACAGCTAATGTTTCTGTTAGAGGAGTGTCCATGTGTTCTTTGCAGACAGAAGATATTTCTCTAACATGGAAATGCAATTTGGCAGCCACATTTGAAAAAAGGTTGTCATTTAGAGTAGCTGCTGACCTTACTAAAACATCAGAAGAATGATCTGGGAGGAAGAATAAAGAAAACATCGTGAGATTTCAGTTCACTAGAAAAATGGTACCCAGAACACATTTCAAAATTTTGTTTTTAACAGGAGAGGTTTTACAATTATTTTTATTATTTAAAAATTCACACGTAAAAGGGAATTTATTATTGTTTGTTCTCTACTGTACAATTTAATTTCTAATCTGCTTGCAAACTCCCAGTCTGATGAAGACTTGGATAAAATTAAACCCCATTACAGTGAAATGGAAGAGAAAACAATTAGCACAGTAGTTAAATACTGACTTGCAAAGATAAGATGGTTTCCTTAAGTCAACAATTGACATTACAAGGTAAGACTGAAATGAACACCTGAAGTCTGTGACCTGTTTTCTGAGCAGAGCCCCCAAGTTACAGGGGAAAATTAATCTCTAACATCTAAAAGTTCCTAAGAAAAGATGATTTTAGGGACAAACCACTGTCAGGTAGCTGGTGAGATTCCTGCTCCTGACACCCAACCATCTAGTTCTTGGCTGTGAGAAGCAAGAAACTCTGCCTTGAGTTTTTAAACCCCATATTTAGTTGTTTATCTTCCTCTTCCCACTGGCTGTTGTTTTTGGTCTGTTATAGTGTTTATTTTGTTTTCAATTTCTTACTTCAATTTCAGATAAGAAAGAGTTACAAGGTTGTGATAAAACAGCACAAACTTTTTCTTGTTTTAACACCAGACTGTTGAGTCTGTTAATCAAGAACTTAGATACAGCCACTGTGAAGAGGAAGGGCAAGAAAACAGTTTTGGAGTTTGATCAAGGAAAGGATTCTTAAAAATACTGCAGTCTACAGAAAACAGAGCAGAAGAGAAACTGGAAGAAATGTGCACTACGTGGATGAAACCAGAGAGAAAAATGTCCTAAGACTGAATGGATTTTGATTTAAACATTTAAAGCTCAAAGTCCTTTACACAGACACAGAGCCAAACTCTCAAGAAATCCAAGAGCAGCTGACTTTTATTTTCCATTGGATTTTTGAGGGCTATTAGAAGAGAAAGTAAGAGATTGATGGCAAGGCTCTTCCTAGTCTATTAAAAAGGGAGATATATTGGTAAGTGATGTAATCATGGAAATGAGCTTCTCTGGGAAGTACACTGGAGAATAAAGTGCTGATGGCCTCCCAGCTGCAATAGGGAAGAACCATATTCCCAGAGAACTAGCCAGGTTCCTTGAACAGTCACTCATTTCCTGCTGTACTCTGGGCTGCCCCACCCAGCAAAATGCCCAACTACACAACCAAGCGTGCTCCGTCAGGCTGGGAGCCACACAAGTACACAACCAAAACATCAGTCCTCCTCCACCCCAACCCTCAGTATCCCAATTCCCATCCATCAGCACTGCTGGGAGCTCCAGCTGCACTGCGAGGGCACGTGGCACCAAACCAAAGTTGTTCAGTCACTGTCCCCTGCACTCTGCTGCTACTCAAAGTCCCGTTCATCTGCTGACAAAACAGCCACTAAAGCTGCAAATTCCCTCAGTGTGTTTCAAAACACCTGTACGAACACAGTGCCTGCTGCTGAGCTGGCAAAGGCAGCTGGCACTGGGCACTGTCCCTGCTAAGGGACACACACAGCGCCCCCCGTTCACCCCAGACCTGCACGGAGCCCCTGTCCCCTCTGGGAACGATCTCCAGCCCTGCCAGGCACTCGACCTTGTGCTCCAAGCAGGAGCCAAACTGCTCCTCGACAATGCTCCAGGGGACAGAGGCTCATCCGTCAAAAGCAGACATTTGGGGGTGACAGGAGGGGGGCAAAGGTGATAGCCTGTCACCTAAAAAGAGGTGGGAAAGCACTGAGAACAAAGAAGCGCTAAAAGAAAAAAAAAAAGGTTAGGCATGTTTATTGATATAAAGCTACTAAGTGAATAAAATTCAGTAAAGCCTAGAAAGTACAATCTAGTTCAACTTATTTACTTTTAAATTAATTAATTTTTAATTTACATACCACCTCTCCCAATATAGTCCCACAACAAATTAGCTGGTAAAACACAGCAAAAAGCAGTTTCAAAATAAGCAAACAAAGAGTGAAACACAAGTTTCAAATCATCGTGCACTTAAAACAGCAGAGTACCAAAGCAGATCTGTCTGAAGCTATTCCCTGAAGATTATAAACTGAGAGGAAACAAATGCTGTAATATGAGGAATCCGGGATTCAAACAGTAACAGATAAATGTTGCTAATGATGTCATAACTAGAGGACTGGTTTCAAAGCTCAAAACATCTCTGCTTGGTACAAAAATGTACCTATAGTTTGGAAGAAACAAAAGCTGCAAACACTGTCCATGCTGGAAAACACCTGTTTCCTAGGAAAATTTTAGGGCAAGTCTGTGAAACACATAGATTACATTCATATTAAATGCTTCACTTTTTTAGCATCTTTTCATTTTCTTTCCCACTTTTTTCTCTTACAGCTGCTATTACACTTTTACCACAAAAAAAAAAAAAAAAACCAAACCCAAAACCCAAGTCTTCTTTCCGTATTGTCACAGTCATCAGGAAGACTTGTACCACTTTATATTAACAAAAAAGCAGCATTTGAAATCAAAGGACGTGGAGAAACCAATGTTCCATGTATGTTTTCAACAGCTTGATGCTGAACAAACAAGGCAGCCTCTTTCTTTGGTGCTCTTCATGAATATTGAAGACTGCAGCTAATCAAATGACAGCACAGACAACTGCATCAGCCAGCAGCATCCTCACACTCCTCACCAGGAGCTCATGGACATTGAGGTACACCAGAAATAGCTCACTGTGTTGAAATAAAACCCTAAAGTTAACTGCAAAATGTGTCCCTTAGAATTGGAAACAATTCAGCCAGTAAGAATATATCGCACTGGAATAAGATGCTTAGGAAATGCAGTGAAATTTCCAGCAACTAAGAGGTTAGACAAGCAGCTGTCAAGAGTCTTGTAAATTGTCACACCCCAAGACAGACAAAGGAATTAACTCAAGATCTCTCTCCATTGTTTTTTTGTTACGTATTCTTCCAGGAACAAAGAAAACCCAGGAAGAGCCACACAAGTAAATAAATAACCATCCTAGTACAAGTCCATTGTTCCAGCAAAACACGAGACTGGGCAGAAATCTACAGCTTTTATATCCCTTAATGTCTGTAAAAGCAAGATGATTTTGGACTGAAGAGTTGGGACCCTGGAGATTCAGCAATGCACAAAACAAATCAGTTAAAAAATTTCAAATAAAATAATTGTACGAAAACACACTCCAATACCAGTTCTTTCATCAAATAAAACCACAACAGTAAAAGTCTTTCTAGCATCTATTCTCACAACACAGCACATTCCAGTTAGAGGATGGAGACGTGTAAGTGATAAAAGCTTTGCAATTTTTCAAAAGTGAACTACTCTTCTTAAAGGAAAATAATTATAGGATTAAATAACAGAAAACTGCTTGAAAGCCAGGGGTAGAGGACTGCAGAGCAGGTATTATAGGAAACTATTAACCACTGCAACATTTGAGGTAATGGTCCTCAAGAAATCATACTGCAAGGCTTAATCTCTGCTAGTATTGCCGGAAAATTCTTATCAGCCACAGTCTAAGGAAAAAAAATATTGCAAAGAAAAGAACACGATGGGGGCAGGGTGGTGTCAATTTTTCTCATCACATATGATCAGGACATTTAAAATTAAGGGGGGGAAATGGCTTTAAAGCCACTGGGTTCCAGTGACCAAGGAGCCCCCAAGACAGGAACCCTCCACCTGGGATCCCAGCCACACTGAGACACTGTAGGTGCACCCTCAGAATGCATTCTGAGCACCAAGAGCTCTGATCTCCACACCACCTGTCAGCTCTTGGCCAAGTTAAAAGCACATGACTCTGCTCCCTTATTTCATATTCCACTATGACATTCTCAACTGCCCAAGCACACAATGTTTATTATATCCTGCTGGGTTTACTGATCGTCCCATTTGGTGTCTGTTCAAGCTCCTCAGGGAGATTTCATCCAAAATAAATGCTCTCCCCTAAACAAAGTTAGGAGAGACATTTGTTCCTTATCTGAGCCCTCAGTAACTGGTCTGCTTTGGAGAGAACAAGGATACAGCACAAAAGGACACTTGACTGACAAGATCCACCTTTTGGCAACTTTATGGCAAGACACCAAAAAAAAATAATCAAAGCTTGGTTTCCAAACCTGGGGAGCTCTGCTTCACACAGCGTGGTGTTCAGGAATGACCTCTGCTCACAAGTAGAGACTGATGTCTGTCAAACTCCTGTCCTTCCCAGAGCTGCAAGGATGCACTGAAGGTTACTCTCCATGTGGCACATGCAACCTGCTCCTATGCAAAACCTGAACGACTACAAAGTCTGCAAGAAAAAGATATCTGAGTCAAACCAAGCTACCATTTACTGTTTTGCAGACAATTATAAAATAATAAGTAACGTGGATTATTTTTTTTAATAACTAAGAAACAACGATCTCATTAAAGCCACAGGGCTTTACCCCAAAGCAGGAATTTCCCAATGAAATCCTTAGGAAAAAATGTATTTACCACACCTGAAAAAAAAACCCAAAACAAAACAAAAGCCCAAGCAAATCAACAAAAAACCCCCAAAAATAAACAAACGGAAAAAAAATCCCACCAAAACAAAAAACACAAACCCAAACAAAAACCACAAAGCACTCCACCTTAATCTCATATTCAAAAATGAATTTAAATAAGTTTTGTTGGAACACGACAAAAATAACCAATCTGCAGCTAAAAACTTAACACAGGAATTTCCAGTCGGGACAGTTGATTTGTCAGAGGCATGTGTTACTTGAAACGAGATGGGAGTAACTGCCTAACAATACCCATCTCAACCACAGGCGTGCTCATCTGAGCCATGTATAACAATGGAAAAACCAACATTCCCCTTGAGGATTAAAAAAATCCCCAGCAACCAAGTCCCAAACTGCCTGAGCTTACAGCTAAGGAAAAATAATACCAATGAGGCTGCCCCGTGTATTAAATTTTTGTTCTTTGTTGGCTATTAATAGCCAAGTATGGTGAATGTAAGATGATATTCAGATAATTTCTAGCCAGCGCGTTCTTCCCTTCCTTCCCCACAGCTTTTTGTCTTCCCAACCGAGGCCTCACTTCAGGGAGCTCTGACTGCAACATCAGATGCAGGAGCCTCAGGAAGGGCAGGACAGCTCCTACACTGCCTCAAGACACCTGTGCTGCTCTTGGGTCTTCCCTCCAAGAGCCTGGCAAGCCACCAACACCGGCAATAGTTTGAGCAGAGATTAAAAAGGACACCTCTTTCTTACATATGTATCTAAAACAAGCTCCTTGCCGAGCTGCAGGAGCTGCAGTTACTCTGCACAACACTTTCCCTCCAGCTGCCCCCATCACACACAGGGAACAGCCTGCTCCGCTCACCCCCAACGCCTGTTTGCTGCAAAGAGAGCTCATCGTGAATTTATTCCTTCTGAAGAGCTGGAAGTCACTGGTTTTGTACATTCCTATGCTCTTTAATTATATAATGTAAATAGCCTACCCCACAATAGTTCCACGAGCTCTTCCCTGTGCCAGGCTCACATCTGCCAGTACCAGTGAACCTGCACACAGCATAAATAACTGCAGTGGCACTCTGTGACACTTCACAGTGGTGCTACTTGTCATTTACCAGGCCTGTGGGTGAAGAGATCAGGATCGGGGAACTACAAATCAGAGCTGACTGTCCCACACACTGAATGCTTTTTGTGACCACTGCCACACAAAGTCATTATCTTTTGACATCGGCCTGAATGCAAGCACGAGTTACAAAGAGGAGCAACACGTGGCCTTCAGGACAGAGGCAGACACAATAGCTCAACCCTGGATGTGGGTGTTATCAAAGCGTGACTTTAGGTCAAGGAAGTTGTTTGAGGGACAGACAACAAAAGGATCTGACTGCCAAAAATTTATGGGTGGGGAAGATGTGAAAGGTTATTCTTAGCTGTGCATTTCACAATAAAACTCTGTCAGTGACATACCCTGTCAATAGCTCAGAATTTACTGCAGAAAATGCTGTTGGGTACCTCCTGCCATTGCACAGGGGCCCCAGTGATGCTGATGAATGGCGTACTCTTGCAAAAGGCCTGGCAATCCTCAACGGCAGAGATCGCCAAGAAAATATTCTGAAAGTTTAGAAAAGGATACATATTCAAGTTTCAGCAGTTTTGTAACAAAGCATTCGCCTTGGGGAAACAAAATGTCCAGGAAATAATAGCAGCTACAAGTGACAGTTCCTCAAATGTGACACTTTGCTTCCCTTGATTCTTATCCCCACCGCCTTATCTCTTAGGCCTTGTCTTTCCTTCTCAACTTTCCACCACAGCACCAACAGCTCTGAACCAGCAATGAGAAATCAGAAAAGTAAGGCATACCAATGGAAAACACTTGTCCTCCCAGCTCTAATGGCTCTGGCATTCACAAACATTTACCTCCAAGACAAGAAATTCCCAGTTCATTATCCAGTCAGGCAATAGGATTTACATAAGGCCCCACACCAGTCCTTGATGCTGCCTTTATAGTTCCACCAACATGAACTTGATCGTGTAAAAACTTTCCTTTGCAAAGCAAAAACAATCAGCTTCTCTGGTTCCTTTTGGGAAGAAAACTAAGTGTAACAGCTCAATATCAAAACGCCCCTCTCCAGGTTCTGAGCATGTCCAGTATCTTGTACAACAGCACAATAATTAATATTCAAAACTTCCCTAGACCATTTTGAAAAGGGAATTAAATTTCAGCTCCATCTTATTGCTTTGTCGGAGAAAACTGTTGCAAATGGAGCTTATACAAACAAAATATATTAAAAAAAATAATTTACTCCTCTGACTAAGGAAGCAAAAGAAATGCACAAACCCACAGAAATTATGCCATTTTTTTCTGATCAGCTACACTAACCCTTCTCAGAGGGATGGGAAAGGACACATTATAGGTGAATTCTATTTGATTTATGTAAATACAAGCAGAACAATCAGCTAGTGCTAAAACAGAAAAAAAGATCAAAGAGCTTAAGGGAAACAGTGGGATCCTGGAACTGAAAGGAGGTGAAGAATAAACAAGCCAGGATCTGAGACTCAAAGGGCAGAGTACCTGAAACTGTGGCCAAGTCTGGGGAAGAGCTTCCCTCCTTACCACTGGAGCTCTCCTTCTCCACTCTCACTGCCATTCCCACAGCACTTTGTACAGCAGGGCACAAAGGTTACAGATGGCTGAGCACAGTTTGGAAGCAGCCAAAGGCAGGCAGCCCCTCCAACCTCAGCTCTCTGTGCAAGGATGATCTGTGCAGTGCTGATTTGCACTCCCTGTGCTACATTATTTGTTTTACTGTACCACTGCAACCATTTGTTTGGGTTTCTTTAAGCCCAGCAGCCAACAGGAACAGGCCTACAGGAGTGCACTGAGTATATATATCCTTCTCTGTATCCTTTTCTCCATCTCCACTATCAATAATTATCAGTGCATGGACCAATTTCCAACTGAAGTCAGGAAAACAGAGATCCCAAAATATATAAGGACCCATCTATTAGAAATATTTCTTAGAAGAGAGATGTTTAATTCCTCTCCCACAAGCAATGTCCTATTAAAGTAAGGATATGGGAAAACCAAAACTATGAGGCACCAAAGAAGCCACATAAGTGAATTGGAAAAAACAGCCCCCAAAATAAAATTCTACTGCTTGAAGCAGTGCTTACTCTTGAACACAATTTACAGTTATGTTTACTCTGTCACCTAACACTCAAATGTCACAGTCTAGTGAGCCTAATTTAGTAGAAACCATTCTAGAAAATAGATCTGCAAGCAACTAAATAAACTGCAGCATTTAGACAGGGAAATGAAGCTTCCTTTTGCATAGGAAAGTCAAGTTCTACAAATTACACCAGTGAACTGTAGTTGACAAAACCCGCTTTAATTTCCAAGACACGTTTAACAAGATTCTTCAGAAAAGACCCTTAAAGAAATTAAGCTGCCATGGCAACAACAGGCCTTGCATGGACAGGTGACCCGGTGAAAGACAGGAGACAAAGAGAAAACCAAGTGATCATGTCTGACAGCACAGGGAGGTGCCCAGGGGAGTCGCACAGGAACGCAGGGCTTGCAGCAGGAGGTGGAACAAGAGGATCTGTAAGGTCCCTTCCAACCCAAACAAACCCGTGATGCACCCAGTGTGAGCTGCAGGCCAGGCTGGGACACTCTGCCATCTAGAAAAGAATGCCAACAATGTGCTGATGGCACCAGGCTGCTCTGGCAGGACCAGCCCAAGGAAGGGAAGGAAAAACAGGCTCAGACAGCAGAGCTGGCAGGGGGCGTTCAGTGAAGGTAAGAGCTACCCACAGAATCCCAGCTTTACACAGAGCAGGGGGCTCCACGCTGAACACACACACCCAGCACGGGCACACAGCTGGGTAAACCTGAACCTCCCACCTGAAGGATCCCCATCTCCAGGGGGATTTTTCTCCAAAAGTATTCCTGCCATTGACCTTGCATCACCTCTATCAACGCCTGACTCTGACAGCCTGACTCGATTCACTCAGTGAGCAGAAAATCCTCCCTCCCAAGCAGAGGAGTTTGCCAGGTAGGGAATTCAGCTCCAGGGAAGGTCAAGCCAGCAGCAGCACAAAGGGAAGGGATAGCTGTACAGCTGTGGAGTCACAGATTTTCCTCTCAGCTGAGGCAGGCTGGCAAAGCAGCTCAACCATCTTGAGCAATTCCAGTGGCAGCAACCAGCTCATGTGGTCTTAATGAACAATCTAGAAATTAACAATGCAAAACTGGCACACTGAGCATGCATTTAAGGTGGAATTCATTACCCATTCACAAATGAAGTTTCATTTTCCACTTATAAACACAAACATGTTGGTATCTTCCAGATCCTTGGGGATTCTAATCCTAAAAAGAGAGTGAGAAACCCTCATGTGGGGGAGAGCAAACAGATACTCAGCTAGTTATTTGTTTCAAAAAATACCTCCACATGGTATCCTTTAGTATGTAAAAATATATCCAATATGAAGTGTTTTGATTTTTATTATTTTGTTGTAGAATAATAGTTGACATTTAGAAACATTTCTGACACACAGGATAACCCCTATGTAACTCTACAAAGAAATATCTTTTTCCTGTGAGCTGAACAATCTGTTGACACTGTTTTCATCCAGCTAACCTGCCAATATAATAGAAACCTGCTATTTATAGAGTTACAGAATACAAACTCACTAGGTTTATTTACAGAATAAATAACATATCTGCTGCTGAAACCTTGCACAGCAAGAAACACAGCTGGCTGAATGTTCCCTCATGCTGCTTTCTAGGAAAACACTACTTTTGGGAACCACCTGAAACAAACTGCCCTTCAGCTGAAGGGGCACAGGCTTAGGAATGCCACCTCTTCCTCCTAAATCTGAAATAAATGATTAATAACTGTATGACTGGAGCTCACAATACACTCCCACAGCAAGCTCTCATGTCTAATAATGCTGAGAGCCTGTTCCACCACACCATGTGCAGCCTTTTTGTGCTTTTTAGACCCAACTCCCCTCTGGGCAGGATGAGCAGCAGGCCAGGGGCCAGGTAGCCTTGGCCAGCCAGTGCTCCCAGCTCTGGGCACGGAGAGCAGCACCCACCAAAGTCAGTGGCCTGAAGGCATGGAAAGCCTTGTACCTGCACTACTTGTCCTTCATATGGAATTACCTGCATTTATAAATAAGCATTTTCTCCCCAGATATTCCAAAATGAAGGCAGAGTTACCAAATTTAACAAGTTCAAGTCACACCTACAGTTCAGAATAGGACACGGGTGATACTGTTTGGGCCCTGACAGATCTCTTGTGGGAGGCATCCTGCTATCTCAAGCACAGTTACTATTAAAAAGCATTTTTCAAACTATAAAATGCCTGCAGGGATGCAAACGAAGAAATGTGGCAAAGCTGGCAAAGCCAGGAGCATGGCTCCTTCAAACCACAGGGAGGGCACCCAAGTTCCTGGGTATTTTCTCACAGTGACACAGGAGCTGCAAAGGACTAGATTCCCTCTGCAGTTCTTTTCCTTCAGAAAACTGAAGGTGAGGTCTGCCTTTTAAAAAAAAAAAAACGAGTGCACCTTAACAAAACTACACTTATTTTTGAAAGACTGAAAAGTTGCAACAGGTCACAGTAACACTCTCTAAACCACATATTTTCTAAGGGAACAAAGAAATAGGTTGCTGTGTTCTGATCACATCTTGAACACCCAAATCAACAAAACTACATCAGCATGGAAAAGCAAGATACTGCATACCCCTGGATGCTCTGGGTAGAAACCACACAACAATTATCTGCTCATAAACTCAAACGTTGCAGGACTTCCCTTTCTTCTCCAAGAACAAAAACCAACTCTACTCCTTTCTGGTTTTAGCCAAACGAGGTGGCACAGAGGCACAGCAAGCGAGATGACAATATGCAATTGGAGTTTCAGAGCTCCACTGATAAATGAGAGTGATTACAAACAAATCCCCAAAACTTTAACGAAAGCAGGAAGTATCTTGCAGTTGCAGGCTGGCATTTTAAGTCTTGAAATCAATACAGCAGATTTAGATAAGGCACTTCCTTATCTTGGCGCCAGATTCAGTATCACCTTCTGGGTTTGACTCCAAACACCAGAAGCCAGAGCCTCATCCCAAAACTCCAAGGTGCAGCACAGGGACATCCCTGAGAGGCCAGTCACCCACTCAGCAGTGCTGCATCTGAATTCTGGCTTTAACATTCCTGCACATCTTCAGTAGAGTTTGCCTCTTTCAGTATACCTTGTGGTAACTACAGATCTGGTACTCTGGAATTGTCAGCAGACTGTGAGAGGCTTTTGTTCATGTTACCAGAAAACAAACCACAGTATTATCACAAAAGCATGTTCTCGTACCAGTAAAAGGACTCTTCTTAGAGAGTCATCACAATTAGCATTTCTCTCACTGCATCCTTACACTTGTAGGGGTTCACTTGCCCACTAAAATGTTATTTAAATTACCAGTATTTAGTCAGCTTGTACCAGAGCATGTCTTTATAACCAAGGGAAAGAAACACGAGATGCCACAGTCACCAGCACAAACTCAAGGTACGTTTTGTTCTTTCAAATGAAAAATATTCACTTGTTGAGTTTGTGACCACCACAAGGAACAAATTTTGTCAATGCATCCAAATATGAGCTATAACATCATTCACAAACCTTGTCAGCTCTCAAGAGGTGCACTGCAGCTGCAGAAGAAGTCACATACAAACCTGCCAAATGTGAAAGGCAGGCTAGGGACAGGGGCAGGAGCTGACAAGCTCAGACACCCCAGCCACACAGCTCCAGCAGCAGGGTTGCAGCTGCCCTCACAACTTCAGACCAGAGCCTACTGGATGGGGACATTTGGCCAGAAATGCCAACCCTCAATGAATTAGTCAACTCCAGCACTTTGTAAAATGTTAGGAAGCACCAGACGCTGTGGACTGCAGTCCTCTGGACACAGGGGCTGTAGATGGATGAAGTGCCCTGAACCTCCAGAACTGGCACTAATTGTTCACCCAGCTTCAGAAAAGTTTTATTCCCACTATCCACTCGCACTGATGTAAATCCATGTGTCCATCAGCAGCAGCAACACGGAACTTCAACTGCACACTCTCTGTTGAGCAGCCAGTAAAAATGACATCCTCTCAGATTAGTCACAATCCTGAAGTCAGGCCCCTGCTCCCGCTCACAAGGAAATCCTGCTGCATCACGGGTTAGCGTGTCATTTCGAAACCCTCTGCACCCCTATATGTATTTTTCTCAGGCTTTCCAACAAGGTCATCACAGTTGAGTCAGAAAGAAAAAAAATTAATAAACTGGCTTCTATCTCTGTAATAGGAAGAACTTCTTCACATGGTCAGAACAACTTTTGACAGACAACCTGCACACTGCCTTGTGTCCCAGTGATTTCTTATTGGGTGGATGGGTTATAGTGTACAAACACTCACCAAATAACCTTGCTATAGCACTAGGCAGGACCAAACTGCTTTGGATCCAAAGAACCTGCATTGATCCTTCTCTCACACCGCTCCTTTTCACTAGCGTAGTAACATGGGAAAGTTACTGAATCCAGACACTAATGTCATCCATCCCACCAAACACAGGGCACATTTCAAGAACAGTTGCATTGGTGGTGTGACCTGAAGGTTTTTCATTCCTCAACAACCTCAACAATAGATGCTATCACTAGACTAACTCTGCGCAGCTACAATATTGTGTGAAATGCAACTGAAATAATCAATGCCTACAAAGCAGCTCAATTCAGTTTAATGAAACTCACACCAGCTCCCCAGGAACTAAGTTTTTTGACACTGGTACTGGCAGTCATGTCTCTTTAAGTTGCTCCATAGATACTACAACTATTTTCTTTCTCCCAGGTCACGCTTCCTCCCAGCCACTGCTCACACTCCCTGTTCCATCCCAGGAACACAGGGAAAGCAGAGTGCGGCTGTCCACCACTTCAGAGGATGGGCCAAGTACCAAGCGACCAGGACCCACCACCGAAGCCTTCCACTGCTCCAAGCACAACCTTTGCTATGTTTGAGCCCAAGAGCGCAGGACCTCAACCTGGTTTTGTGCCTCTCCCCCACTCCCAGCACCGGCCATAGGGCTCTGCCTGCACTTGGCTGCTCCCGGAGCCATGGATCCCTGCATCCCGGCTCCGGTCCCCCCACCCCCGGGGCTCAGCAAGCTGCTTCTCCCATTTAAAGCCCGGGGCAGCCACACGAGTGCGTGACACGGTTCTGCCCCCCGGGCCAGCCAAGGGGCGGCCGCTCGCCCCGGTGCCACCGCACTGGAAACTCGGGGACGAGCAACAGGAGCGGCGGGCGGGGGTCCTCGGCCCCGGGGCTGCACTCTGGCCTGGCTCCCCTGGAT
>VXBU01016468.1:0-22767 GCA_013400315.1 Bombycilla garrulus | reverse complement strand
ATGTGTCTGGGACCGAGCGGGGCCGGCAGTCTCCGCCATGGCGGGGGCGGTCGCGGAGGGCGCGGCACGGCGGGGACCGAGTCCGGGCAGCCACCGCCCCTCGGCCGCTCCTGCCCGCAGGGGCTTTCCTGGAGCCGCTACCGGGGTTTCCATGGAGACGCCCCGCGTCCTCTGACGAGTGCCCTCTTATCGGCGACAGCTGCCATCGCGATTGGTGCCGCCCTCCTCGCAGCGCTCCCGAGTCCGGTCGCTTTGCAGGCGACTGTCCCCTCCTGCACAGCCCGCACGCACCGCTGGCTGTCAGGGCTTGCAGATTGCTGGGAGAGGATCCAAAGCAGAGAGTGAGGTATCTCTAATCTCGACCTGTCATCTGCTGTCGTGGACCGAAGGGGCCGTCTCGTGCTTCACCCCGTTGTAATGTACCTCTTAAAACCTTTCTTACATCTAACTGAGCTGGTTTCCTGTGCTGTAAGGGACTATATTTCAATGTTAACGTATTCTCTGTTCTTTTCCCCGTGCCTGGAATTGCTATCTGAAGGGGTTTGTTCAGATAAGGGTTTTTGAAATGGGAAGTTTGTGGAAAGCAAAGTGGCTTTTCTCCCAGAATCACTTAATGCGAGGGTTGCTGCTGCAGAGGTGAGAGCTGCACCTGGCAACAGGCATGAATAGAGAAATTAGAAAATAGTATTTTTTCCTGGAAACGGCTGCAAATAGAGCCCGTGTTCTGTAAGAAAATAGAGAAAGCAAGGGAAATTAAAGGTATATCCTGTCAAATGAGGTTGCTTCAGTGAGCTAGCACAAGTAGAGGTCGTTTTTTGGGTAGCAAAATATCAGGAATGTACTGACAACTCGGGATCATTAGTGTAGTGTTTGTATTTGTATTCAGAGAAGGTTGTACTGGCTCTTCCTTCAGGCAGTGCTGCTGGATGTGACTCAATTAATTTGAAAACACGGGATACTGGTTTGTTGGTTTGTGTATAATGTTTGCTCTTGTGCTTAAGTGCTAAAAACTCCTTTCATGTAATTGCTTCTTCATTTTCTTAAATACCTTTTGCTATTCATTAAATTTTAATAAAGACTAGAGTTTCTTGGAATGTATTTTTAATCAAATTGATTTATGTCAGTCTGGGTAAAAAGATAAAGGTGCTCATAAAGCACATGAGTGTAGATCCCTTGGATGTGCAGTTGCCTGAAGTATGAAACACCTAAAAATCTCCCAGGTGGTTTAACGGTGCTGAAACAGGACTTTAGGAGATTTTCCTGCATGTGATCAGGAATCAAAAGAAAACCCCTAATGCTGAGAAGTCAGTGCACACATGTGCTTAGTGAAGGTGGCACTAGTTCAGTCAGTTCCGTGGGTTTCATGGGGGTTGGGTGGGCCTTTCCTTTGTGTGACATTCAGGGAGAATTATCAGTCTGTCGTTATCCTGCAGAGACTGCTCACAACCCTCTGGTAATTTCAGCCTGATCTGGTCAGGATTGAGGGGTTTTCCACAGAAGAGGCAGAGGAGCATTCCTGTGAGGCTTGTCTTTCAGGGGTAGCTGACTTATTCCCAACCCCATATCTGTGGCTGGAATTGCCATTATTTGTCTTTCATAAAAACACTTCAGTAGCCTGACTGATTTTAACCAATCTGGCATAGGATGAGAGTATTTTTTTGTGAGTTCATTTGAGATTGGTGGTTAGAATCGCCAGATCTCAAAGCTTTCATCCCTTCAGGGACAGAAGGAGAGTTCAGGCTCCCACCCCCAGCAGTCAGGGAGCAGGTAATCACCTATTTCTGCCTGGTTAACCAGCTCTTGCAGTGGTTGAGGGAAGGAAGGAGGGGAGTATCCGGGTTTTTTTCTTTTAAAAGAAATCATGGTTTGTATTCTATCAACGATCTGTGCCATTTATTTGATCTACAGTGATTATTTGTTCCTCCAAGGGAAAACAGGGTTCACACTTTGCAATGATTTCAATGAGCTGGTAATTTGAATGGGTGTCCCAGGCTGAATTTGGAGTGTTTTGTTACGTAACTTGAGAATTTTGTATAGTGCTTCATCTTCAGCCTTGTATTAAACTTGATTCTAAGTCAACTTGTGCTTTTAATAGAAAATGCAAATAAGCCACGTTAAGTTTCCAGATATGAAGGAAAAATAAAAAGTCCATGTCATCTCCACAAAAGGCATGGGCAGAAAAAGAAATAGCAAGTTGTCTGTATAGGCTGTGTTGATTTCTGCCTATTTTAAGTTTGCGTCAGGGACACACATAATGGATCTGGGATATGTCCTAATCCCAGTCTCTATGGAAAATCTCACTGGTTAAGAAAAACAAGGTCACTAAAGACTACAAACAAATGTACTGTGGGAGGGTTGGCATCACATCACTGGTCATACACTCAGTATTTAGTTGGGAAAATGGAATTTTGAGCTAAGCATTCCTGTTTTTTTTGGTGTTTTTTTTGTTTTTGTTTTTTTTTTTTTTTGTTCTCTATTACTTCCTGTCTCCTGTCTTTCCCACGTGTTTGCCCTTCCACTTTCCAGACTCCCAACTGTTCTGGTTCCCAGCTGAGCAGTCCTGAGGGAGCAGCTCTGTGCAGAACAGCCATTTTGAGCTACACACTCACCGTCTAATTTTTTTCTCCAGAGAGATCCCCGAATACATTGCACTGGTCCAGTGCCACATTCGCAACTGTTGTGTTGAATTTGCAACTATTTGTTGAAAGGAAATGTAACCTAAAGCCAGGTAACAAGAAAGTTACCGTTGTATGCTCATGGTAACAAATGAGCAATTTTGGTTTTGATTTCAGGAACAGTTGCAGCATTTACTCAACTGTTTCTTAACGAAATGAATGAGTTTACCCAGTGGTCTACTGCCAATCTAATAATAATTGTTGTCCACTTTGGTCTTATTTTGCGCCTACTTATTTTATTCATGATCCAGTATGTTGTGTCTTAAAGCAAGAAAGTCTTGATTTTTTTAAGGCTGCAAGGCAAAACTGTGGATTGTAACACAATGAAAATGCTAGGTAGGAAAAGCTGTGCAGGTGAAAATCACTGCCTTCCTGGGCTCACTCAGTGAGGTTTGCATTTGCATGTTAAAAGATTCCGAAATGAACAATTTAACTGAAGGAAGAGTGAAGGTAGCAGGTGAACCTGGGGCAGATTTCTGGCAGGTGTTGGTAAATGTTGATGTGCGGTTTGAAGTGCCCGCTAGCACAGCTGACACGCAGCTCTGTTTACTCTTCCTGGCGTTCATCTGCTCGTTCTCAAGTTCCTTGCCCAGTGTGCTGCCCATGGACAGCCTGGAATGCTCTTCAGCATGCAGCGGGTGCTGGGTGTGCCCTGGCCCTGGGTTTGCTGCAGAAAAACATGAACAGCAGTGCTGGGAAAGTCCCCCTGAGAGACGGGGGACTCGCGAGGGTCCTCAGCCTCTGGTACTTGTGCGGGTCCAAACTGGTGCTGCTGCTTCGTGCAGAGCGGGGGCTGGTGCCTGCCCGTGTCCCCGCTCCCGTTCATCCCTACGAGGAGAGCAGGGGGTCGGCTACAGCTCCACTGGGTTGTAGCAGGGGGTTAATGAACACTCAGCCTGTGAGGAAAAAGGCAGACTGTCCCATTCTCATGTAAATTAATTTGCCAGAGACACAAGCAGTGCTAGGCCGTCACGGATCAAAGGCACAGAAAATGCCAAGGCTGAACCTGTCCGCGGTGTTTTTAGTGTTTCTGTGAGGAACTATTGCCCGCACTTTACCACTGCCTTTACACCTGTTTCTCCCTGACAATCTGCCGTTCAGCACATTGTCCAGCAGCTGTGGGCTTGCACTGCCCGGACCCCCAGGAATGCTGCGATCCTCTCTGGGGACAAGGATGGTCTGTACCCATCCTGTGGTGCCACCGCAGAGGCCAAGCTGCTGCTGCTGCTGGCAGAGCTTGCTGCGGTGGGGGAATTCCGTGTGGGGAGGATGGGTCCTCCTGGGCTCGCTCTCCTCTGCAGCCCGTGGGTCAGCACAGCAGGCATGGGACGGAGCCTTGTTGTCGAGCTGTAGGAACCTTATGCTGACAAGATGCCACTGATTGCTTTCTCTCCAAACCCAAATCTAAAGTGGTTTGGGTTTTGAGCCTCCCTTGGGTTTTATTTTCTGTGCCGAGATGGTTGTAACCTTCCCTGCTGGAACCTGAGAGCAACTGTTGTTTCTGTCTAGATAGCCCATTGAAGATGTAGATGATGAAGAGGTGTTTTCTCCCTCTGCCTTGGGATCGAATGTCTCTGTCACAGGTAAGGTCTGCACAGGTTTTATTTGCTGGGGTGAAGAGAAGGCAGGGAAGGTTTCATGGCTGCTGCTGCCTCTTCACTTGGAAGGCTCTGCACAGATGGTGTGAATACAGTCATTTCAGTGACGTACCCAGGTCTTAGGTAAACAACTGCCCCACCCTAGGCACTGTTTGTGTAGTGGGAAATGGCCCTTCACGAGGAGACAGCAGGGTTTAACACTGTCCCAGTTGTGTTCATAGATGTGTTGTTATCTGTATGCAAACTGCTAACCTGCCCGGGGGTGGACCCTATTTCTCTGTTACTCTCTCTGTCATCTCCTCCAGCCAAATTTCTCCTGTAATCTTGTAACACCGGCAAGCCATTAACATTAATGCATAATTACCGAGTAAAAAGCTTAGCAAGAGAATTTTCTTATTAGAATATACTAGAATTCATTGTGTATACCATACGTAATGAGAAAATATGTTATTTTCAAAAATTAGTGACTATAGTGAAGTGCCTGGTTGACTTTTAAGGAGATCCAAATGGCCCAGCCATCAAAGGTATTTAGCAGTAACTCAGTGGAAAATTAAAGCGAAACCAAGAACAGGTTACTAGTACTTGGATCTGGTTGATAAAAATAGCTTAAAACACTAAAAGCACTTACATCCTAATGAATCTCTCACGATTCATTATTAATACTGTATCTCCATTTTTGTTCTTAAGACCAGGTAATTTCTTTAAGGAGATGGATACGTCTTCCCAAAAATACCCAATCAAAAAGCGAGTGAAAATTCATCCCAATACAGTAACAGTGAAATATACCTCTCATTATCCCCAGCCAGGAGAAGAGAGATGTGAGGATGTTGATGAAGATGCTGGAGTATTTATGGAGGATAATCCTAAGAGGAGACTACTGAATGATGGTAAAAAGAGAGAAAAGACTTTTTTTGGTACAATAGACACCAAGCCAGCACAACTGCCAAAACCTGATGAGGCTGGACAATCCCAGCACCTTCCTGAAGGAAAGGTACTGCAGTCCAGGAAAACATGGGCAGTCCTTTTTGGCTCTGCCGTGGCTCACGGATGTGTGGCTCTGATCACAAGATTAATTTCTGACCGTTCCAAAGTGCCATCTCTGGAGCTGATTTTCATCCGCTCGGTCCTGCAGGTGCTGTCCCTCACTGCTGTGTGCTACCACCACGAGCCTCCCTTCGGCCCCAAAGGCTACAGGCTCCGGCTGGTCCTCTATGGGGTCTGCAATGTCATCTCCATCACCTGTGCCTACACCTCCTTCTCCATAGTGCCCCCGAGCAATGGGACCATCATGTGGAGGGCCACCACCACGGTGTTCAGTGCCATTCTGGCTTTTTTACTCATAGATGAAGGAATGACTTACATAGACATAGTCACTGTCATTGGCAGCGTGTTCGGCGTTTGTCTGGTCATGATCCCCAACATTGTTAAGGAGAAGAACTCTTTGCTGAGCACCTGGAAGGAAGCTTTTGGCTATACCATGACTGTCATGGCTGGTCTGACCACTGCCCTCTCCATGATAATCTACAGGTCCATCAAAGACAACATCAGCATGTGGACAGCGCTGTTCACTTTCAGCTGGACGGGAACAGTGTGGGGAGCGTCCACCATGTTCCTGCTCCAAGAGCCAATCGTCCCACTGGACGGGGAAACCTGGAGCTATCTCCTTGCCATCTGCCTGTGCTCCACTGCAGCTTTCCTGGGAGTCTACCATGCCCTGGGGAAGTTCCACCCCGCTCTGGTGAGCACTGTGCAGCACCTGGAGATCGTCATTGCCATGGTCCTGCAGCTCCTTGTGCTGCACAGCTTCCCAGGCACTTGTGATCTGGTCGGAGCAGTGCTTATTTTGGTGAGTGTTTTTTTCCTTGTGTGTTATAAGCTTTCCTGGAAGGAATTAGGAAGGCAAGATTATCAGGAGATTGTGGATTTGTCCATTAAGTGAATGCCAGTTTTCAATGTCAGATTCTGGCTGCAACCATGTGGAAGTGACTCAACTCCTGTGTCCAAGCGTGGTGGCCAGGCCCTCTCTCTACCATTTCACTTCTCAGCTGATGTAGCAATGTTGGTATTTCCAGGCTCTCGTGCCAGGTGGGCTTGTTCTGCTGCACACATTTTGTCATACCCAAAAGAGTAGCACACAGGGTGCACAGCTAGCACAGGCTGGCCCACTGAAATGCAGGCCAAGCTCTTCTTGACCTTCTCTGGATAAAGCAATACAGAGGGACTCAAAAGTGACTCTCCTTCCTGTGTGCTGTGGTAGTAGCAAAACCATTAAAACGGTCAAACCAAATTGTCATTTCCTCTGTAATGCTTCTTAAGCTTTGGCTGTTGTATTCTAAATGGAGCAACACTAAATTTCTGTGGTTAAAACTTGCATTTCCTGTGCATATAAAGAAGTCAGTAAAGCTTTTTGTGTTTTGTGGATAAATTTCTGGCTGAAACAACACAGGAAGCTCAGATGTCCTGTGGGGAAAAGTGAGTCCCAAAAGCTGAATCTCCAGTTGTGCAATAGCTGTGAGAGGTTCCCAGGAACTGTAAGGTCCACGATAGATTAAAGATCTAGCCCTGAAGCAGACCAAAATCCCTTCAATGGAATAATTTTTTCTAAAGGAGGTTTTGACTATTATCCAAAGGAGGGGGGAAAATGGAGAAATAAAAGAATGCATTTGAGATGGAGGTGTGAGCAGCATGGCAGTGCTGACCAGCCTGGCAGGATCAGTGACTATCAGTCAGGGTTCCTGGGTCCTAAAACTCCAGTAAGACATCAGATTCACCAAGAGGCCCAGGGCTGTATGAGTCCAAATAGTATTCCTGGCCATTCTAATGTGTAGCTGTAAAAAGACCAGCATGTGTCCCTGGGCTTTGTGCCAACCAGGCCCTGCAGACACCTCCAACTCCGGCCACCTGTGCCCGTGTTCTGTGACATGAGTGGTTTCTGAGGGAAAAGGCATCACTCAGATGGCTCCAACCAGTCCAGCTTCCCCCACAGAAAATACATTTTACTTGTGAAAAGAAGCAGCAATTACTTTTATTCCTATGAATACCCAGGGAGACCAAGTTCCCTGACATCAGCCAGCCCAGCTGGCAGTGCTCCTGATCCGTGTCACACTTGTGTCCTCCAGTGTTGGTGATGCCAGAGACCCGCTGAGCCACACAGGGTTCCCTCAGGTGCTGGCACAATCACAGCTGCCCTGACAACTGTTTCCTTGAGGAACAGGTGGAGCCGGCAACAGGAGCTCTGCCCCCTGTAGGAAGGATAGAAGAAAAGGGGAGCAGGTAAAGTAAAGCAGTGTTGGGAAAGCTCTGCCCAGCCAGAAATCCCTTTGACAGCTTAGGGCAGAGCAGTTCCCAGCCCAGAATCCTGATGTGCTTCTATCAACTCCTCATTTCACTCTGGGGCAGATGATCTTTCTTCCTCTGGCTGTTCAGGCAGTGGGAAAGCTTTCTTTGTGGAAAGCAACCAGGGCATGAGGCTCCTCCTTCCCTGGCTTTCATGCCTGCAGAAACTCGAGTTCTGAGGCTCAGCTGTGCCAACACATGCATGTGCAGGCACCCAGCTAGGTACATCTGGCAAGCCAGGAACACTGGACAGCAGGTCTCTCCAAAAGCCTCCACTGCGCAGCGGGGCTGAGTCCTGGGCAAGCCCTGGAGCTACCCCAGCCCAAAGCAGCCAAGCTCCCTCCTCAGAACCCCTGAACCCAGGCTGCCATGGGCAGCTTGCACCCAAGGGTCCACCCCAAGAACCTGAGTAGTGTCCATGGAGCAGTTCAGGGTCTATGGGGCCTGGTCCTGCTCCAGCTGCTCCACAGCCTGCATGAGGTCCTGCACAGCCCGGTCCACGTCTGCCCGTGCAGTGCCACGCCCCACGCTCAGCCGCAGCGCATTCTGCGCCACCTCCGGGGCAATCCCGCAGCTCAGCAGCACAGGGGAGGGCCTGGAACACAGCCAGGAGGAGTAGCTTAGACTCCAAGGCGGAGGAAGCCCCACAGCTTAGCAGGGAGCCTCACCGAGCCACAGGAGGAACCACATCTACAGATACACTCCAAGGCACCTGTCCCCTGCACAGCCCCGTTTGCTTTCCAGGGGCACCCAATCCCACCGGGCTTGTTGCCCTATGGGGTATCTGGCTCTTCTAAGAAGAACCTGTTCCATGTCCCAGTGAGTTGGCAGCTCTGCCACATCCACAGGGCATTTCTCTAGACCAGGACAAAAGCTCCCACGGTCCCCATATCCCCTAAAGGAGCCATCTGGAGACACAAGCAGGACTGGAGCAGGTGAGCCAAGCACACACAGACGCAAGGCAGGCTCTCTTCTGGTAGTACCAGGAGTTCAAAAGTACTTCCAAGCTCAGCTGGACCACCACAGCGGGGAGGGACAAACTCCTTCTAAGCAGCAACTGAGCATTCCAGCTGTGTCTCCTGCAATATTCCCCTTCACAGCCCTTCAGCCCCTCTACAAAGCTCTGTACCTTCCTTGTTCCAGGTGATGCTGCCCAAGCCACCCACTGTCCTTTCCCCTGTCCTGTTTCTATCCCTCCCAACCCGCAGTTCTCTGGGAAGACACCCAGGGGCTGGAAAAGCTGTCTGCTCACCGATCCCTGTTCTCAGAGTGGCAGGCAGCTCCAACACTGGCGAGAAGCACCTTGCAGTGAGCCAGCACCCTTCGTCCTGCAGCACAAGCAACACAAGAACAGCTCTCCCAGTGCCAAGGCTCTCTCCAGGGGCTACTCCTGGCCCAGGTGCTGTGAGGGACTGGTGCTTGGCTCTGTGCAACCATCACAGGACAGTGGTAGGGTAAGAGTAACCTTGAAGGCCTGGGCCCAGGATGGAGAAGTTGCAGGTGTTGCAGAGTCGCTTGGAGCCCTTAAAGTGACTATTGAAGCGTATCCTCTGCTTCCCAAAGGAGGCCTGAAGAAATCACAGGGCTGTAACCTCTCTGGGTTTCCAAGCAGCTTTGTCCTTATGGGGGGGTGCGCAGGGCCAGGGGGACGTACCCACCCTGCTCCAGGCCCCACACCCCGCAGCCTGAGACTGTAGGAAGGGACCAGATGTGCTCACCTCCAGTGCAGCCTCCAGGTAATCCCGAACATCCCGCATATGAGCCTCATAGGCCTCCACGTTCTTGCTCACTAAGTCTGCAGCCTGAGAACACAAAGACAGGCTCCACCAGTGACCCTTGGACACCTCCCTCGGTGCATGGTTCCTGGGATGTGAGCCCAGCCTGGAACAGCCTCTGCAGTGCCAGGTCCCCTCTGTCCCCTCTCAGTGCCCTGTGCCACATGAGCTGGGTGACTGTCAGGGCTGCAAACCCACAGCAAGTGCCCCAAAACACCTCCTTCAACTGGCACCAGAAAGCCCCACCACCTTTCCCTGTTCACCCTCCCTCCCACATCCCGAGTTTGTCCCTTCTGATGACCAGGCTGTCTGTGCTGGGTCTGCACAACTCACCCCTGACCATCCCAACTGACCTGGCCAAGGCCGGCAATCATCGGGGTGTTCTCAGTTCTGGAAGGGAATAGGGACCATTGAGTTATTTCTCCAGACCAGAAACCTAACCTTGAGACACAGCCATTCCCTCATGGCACTCCTCATGGCCGGCAAGGGCTCCTGGCCACTTCTCTGAGGTGGTTAAGAAGGAGGCAGCTCTACCCTGAGGTTACACCCTTGGCAAAGCCTGAGCTCCAGGGAGTTTCCACGCACAGTTCCATTTCTCTGCTGTGCTGGGCTGCTCGCCCCAGGGCTGGCAGGTGACACAGATGCCAGCTCAGCTCAGACAAGGCAGCCCATGTGGCTTGGCCACCAGCCAGAGGCCCAGCTCTCCAGGCAACCACCTGCCCCCTTACCCTGGCCGGAAACTCCTCTCCTGTCCCCCCCCATAGAGCATGGGGTGCAGCGGGGTGGCGGTGCGAGGGCTGCGGGCGTACAGCGCTCCGATCCGTGGGCCGTGGAACTGTGGGGACAGCCACAGTGACCCTGGGGACACTGACAGCACCAGCAGTACTGACAGTGCTTCCTGCCCTCCTGCCCAAATCTGAGTGCCCCCAGGGCTGGCCCCTGCCCATGGCACAGGCACAAACTGCTGCAGAGCTGCTCCCCATCCTCAGTCTCCTGTCCCCCAGCCCAGACAGGTTTCACAGGAGTGAACTCTGTCTGCAGAGCACCGCCCAGCAGGAGAACTTTGGCCACTCTGAGGTACTGAGCCGTGTGAGGCACGCTGGCACCCCAGCAGAGCTGTCACGCAGGGTGATCAGCAGCTGGGCCACAAGAGCAGAGCCACACCTTGTGTCCCACGACGGTCAGGTAGTCCACGCCCAGCTCCTGCACGTCTACGCGGCCCTTGCCAATCATCTGTGCTGCGTCTGTGTGCACCAGGATCCTGGGCAGGCCCTCCGCTGCTCTGCGCTGGTTGAGGGCACAGATGCGCTGGCTCAGCTCTGCGACGGGCTGGTGGCAGGGATGAGGCTCTGCATCCCGGGGACCTTCTGCTCCCCTCTATCACCTCCTCTTGGTGAGGGTATCTCTGCCCCGTCCCCCTCACTGCCCACACTCACCATGATGACCCCAGTCTCGTTATTGGCCAGCATGAGGGTGACCAGGCAGGTGTTTGGCTGGACGGCGGCCAGGACATCGTCCACCTCTGCCTGCCCGCTCCGTGGGGACACAGGCACAAAGGTGGTTTCTGCAGGCCAGGAGACAAGCCCTGAGGCTGGCTGGGTAGGCTGTGAGTGCTCAGGGCTGCCTGTGCCCCACTGGGCAGGGCAGGAGTGTGTGGGTGGTGGAAGCACAGGCACAGAGCAGGGAGGTGACACATACAGCCTGAAGGAATATGGGCAACCACGGGGCAAACGGTGCCCTTCTCCAGGGGGAAAAAGTAGAACACCACAGAGCATGCAGGATCTTGCCCTCCTCCAAAAACACCAGCAGAGACAAATCCCCCGTTCAAACCTCGCCTGTGCCTGTGCCACTCACCTGCCAGGCCCTCCTTCCCCAGCTGCTCCAGCGGCAGGCGGATGGAGTCGTGCTCTACACTGGATGTCACGATGTGTGGTTTGCCCCGGCTGTGCCCTGTCCCACGCTGGCTCTCGTGGAAGTGCCTGCAGGCAGTGTGGATCACCATGTTGTTTGCCTGAAGGAAGGAGAGAGAAAATAGAGGCTCAGAAGGAGCACAGTGCCCTCCTCATCACTGCTTGCTGGAGAGGGGTTAGCAGGCAGGGATTCCCAGGAAGAGGGTCTCCCCACTGCTCCCACCTCTGTGCCCCCTGAGGTGAAGATGATGTCCTCGGGGCGGCCTCCGAGCATCCTGGCCAGGCTCTCCCGTGCGCTGCCAACAAGCTCCTTTGCCTTCCTGCCTGCAGGACCAGATTTAGCAGCTCCTGTGGGCTCCTGTCACCACAGGGCCCAGCCCCAGGTGGCAACATGGCCCATCCTTGTCCCTACCTGTAGGGTGGGAGCTGCTGGGGTTGCCCCAAGCTTGGCACATGGCATCCCACACGGCCTGGGCCACCTCGGGGGCCAAGGGGGTGGTGGCATTGTAGTCCAGGTAGACCGTCCTGTAGGGGCAGGAGCAGATAAGGGGTGCTGGGGGGCACAGGGGAGAGCACGGGGCAGGGCAGGGCCTCACCCCTCCAACGAGTCACACTGCGCCTCTGCCGGCTCTGTCCCCGTGCCCATCACTGCTGCCACCGTCACTGTCACCGACTCGCCGCTGTCACCAACCTGGATTGTGGGTTACAGACATGTGGCTGCCCATAGGGGACACAACCACCCATCACCCTCCCGCTTGCCTCACAGCCATGGCCCCACAAATCAGCTCCCTGCTGCCTGCCCCACAGCCCTGGCACCCACCAATCAGCTCCCTGCTGCCTGCCCCACAGCCCTGGCACCCACCAATCAGCTTCCTCCTGCCTGCCCCACAGCCCTGGCACCCACCAATCAGCTTCCTCCCACCTGCCCCACAGCCACAGCCCCACCAATCAGCTTCCTCCCGCCTGCCCCACAGTCATGGCACTCACTAATCAGCTCAGTGGCCGCTGCCCCCTCACGGCACTGACCAATCAGCTGCCGTGCAGTAACGCCCCCCCTCCCCTCGCCCCTCGGCCGCACAGCCCAATCAGCTGCCGCCATCGCCATTGGCCGGGGCGCCGCGAGAGCGCGGAGCTGCCGTTGGTGCGGGCGGGCGGCGCGCGCCCCGTCCCCCTGTCGCCCCCCCCGTGGCGGCGGGTGTCACTCACGCGCTGCTCAGGCGCGGCCCGAGGCGGAATGGGCGTGGCTCGCAGGGCGGCGAGCTTCCGGCGCGCGGGGGTGGGCGGTACTTCCGCGACGGACACCAGGCCGGGGAGCGGCAGCGCTTCCCCTCGCCAAGATGGCGGCAGCACCGTCGGTGCGGTTCCCGCGCCGCGCCCCGCTCCGCGAGATGGCGGTGAGCGCCGGGCAGGNGCGGGCAGGGCACGGCCGGGCCGGCGCTGCAACCGCGCTGCGGCCCCGGCGCGCCTGCCTCGCTGTAATTGATCGGGCAAAGCGAAAAAAACTCAATTAAAGCCGAATTCCCGCACGCAGAGTCGCCGTATTAGGCTCTGGGAGCCGCTCCGAGGAGCGATAGGCTCGCGGAGCAGGGGCTGGGATGGGCCGGGCCAACGCAGCCGTCCAACAGCGGCGGAGCGCCGCAAACCCCCGCGTCCCATTGGCCTCAGCACGGCTTACATCGGCTTGTTTCTGCTGCGGGGAAGAAACTGCCTCGTTTGACACGCTCCTTTTTTTTTTTCCTCCTGTCTTTCAGGTTATGTCGTAACCACAGAACTGCCGAGCAGTGATGGAATCACTGGACACTGAGGTGAGGGCACGGAAGACCCTGGGCACTGTGGAATATGTGGAGTCTTCGGGCTTCACGCAGGGGGTGCTGCCCACCAAGAAGGATGTGGTGCAGAACATGCTGTACCTGCTGCAGCCCAAGAGGGCCGGCCAGGCCCAGCGCTCCAAGGAGGACGCAGCCCAACTACTGGCAGAGCACCTGCAGGAACACTGGCTGGTCTGCAACCTGCACACCATCGCCACGCAGAACATAAAGAAACTCATCCTCAAAATGTATGAGGAGTTCACCCGATTGTACCAGACCAGGAAGCAGAGACAGAACCAGGCTTTTTCCGAGCGAGCCGACAGGTTCAACGAGAGTTCAGAGAAGCTCTTTGACGTGTTTTGTGCAGACACACAGGTGAGGGATAAACTGGAGGAGTACAGTGGGATAAAAATGACCAGCATCGAGTGGAAGTTTCTGGAAGATCAGAGGAACGAGAGAAAGATGTACTACGAAGATTTCACAGAGAAGCAGGAGCTGAAGATGATGGAGAGAAGGCAGAAGATACAGTGTCTGGAGCACTTCAGGAAGCTTGCCAGGGAAGAGAAGGAGAGCAGCAAGGCAAAGGAGATGAAGGACAAGGGCGAGGTGCAGTCGGATGAGGGCACAAGCGTGGATGAGCTGTACCCTGTGGAGGAGGAGAACGGCGGCGCGCCGGCCTTCTCACTGCGGGGCCGGCGGAAGCGCCGCTGCACTGCAGCCGCCAGCGGCACTGACCTGCCCCTGGAGGGCGAGCACATACGGATGAGCATCCGCAGGGTCAGGCCCGGCTTCTACGAGACTGTGGAAAAGGTGAAAAACTGCTAGCGCCCGCCGCAGAGAGCGGGCAGAGCTGCTGGAGTACAAGGTGGCAATGCACACATTAGGCAAGTTTGAAATCCCACCATCCATTGGAAGTGATTGTTGTAGATCCTCAAGCCAGAGCTCAGGAACATGCTGCCTCCAGGGAAGAGGGCTGGGATGATGACAACGACAGCAAGGACTAAACCACATGGATTTGGAAGGATGAGCTGTCAGCAACCAGCGATGCCAAGGCTCAAATGCAGCGGATGATCCAAGTTTACGTAGCACATAAGCCTCTTCTTGCAAGGTCCTGTCTGCATCCGTGGGGTTTGGAAGTCTCTCAACATTCTTGAGCCAGTGGTGGCATAACAGCATGAATCAGGACTCGGATTTACTGCAGAGTGATAACTTGGACTTGATGCTAACAGCAAATCCCTGTGCTGAAGAGCCCTGGCTGCAGTGGGGGTGAAAGGTGCATGGCCTCTTCCTGCAGGAGCTGGCATTTCTGCCAGGAAGGAAGTGGGTTTGTAGTGTCTGTCACCAGCCCCGGAGAGGCATGCTGTGCTTTTGGAAAGGGACTGCTCTCCTGCTCGAGGAGCGGGCAGAGAGCAGGAGACAGCGGAGTGCTTTGGCTGTTAAAGCATTGGTGATTCTGAATGTTTTATTCTAGATTCTATTTTACCAACGTTTCCTTGATCAGGATAAACCTTCCCATAACTGGATGAGTTTTATCATGAAGTCCCTAATCTAGGATCTGGGGTGTGAATCCTAAATGAAGTGGTAATGTTTTACCTTTGAGGGGTAGAGGGTTAACATAGGAAAAAATGCAAATTGCATTATTTAGTTTTAAGATGAGAGTAATTTTATAAACTGTTATACTGCCTTTTTAGGACATAGGAAAGAAGAAGCTTTCCCAGGTGTAGCTTTGGTGTTCACAGCAGCAGGCACCCAGATCTGGGCTTGCTCTTCCACCCCCGAGGTGGTGTAGACCAGCAGGGGGAGATGGTAGCATTCCACCCGGAGGTTGTTTGAACAAAGTGTGACCCTCTTGCCCGCGTACATCCTGAGCAGTGATGTATCTGTGACTTTTTTAGTTGAGAGTTGCTTTACTGGTTTTTAAAGGTGAGAGACTTGAACTTCCAGTAAAACCCAGTGCTGGAGATCTCTCTGGTGAGATGCCCAAACCTTGCCAGCCCACACTGAAAATGGAAAACCCCCAAGTCTCTATTTGTCCACAAAAGATCTGTGGTAGAAAGAGCGCAAACTTGCCTGGTTTTAAAATTTACCTTCCAGTGTGAATGTTGGTTTCCCCACTCCAGTATCTCAGCTTTTCCCCGTTTCTTTCCGTCCTGCACATCATTTACTGACGATAACTCGTGCTCTTTCATTCTTTGGCTTTTGCTCCCTTTAACAATAAATGCATGTACAAATAATTTTGACAGTTCATTTACTTTTGATGAATCAGTCCTCGGACTGCTTTGAAGTCCTGTGCCAAAGGAGGAATGAAACGCAGAGCAGCTGCTGGTCCCCTGGGATACGGCGGCCTGGCCGGGCTGCCCAGGCAGGCTCCAGCCTCGGGCACCTGGCACAGACGTGTCCAGCTGTGAGCTGCGTGTCCCTTCTCAGGGACCCTGCTCCTCAGTGCCGGGCTCCTTGCTCTGTGTCTCTGACAAGCTCTTCGTGGTAAGTTGCTCCAAAGTATTTAGTGCCCGCCGCGAGCTCTGCACCACTCGTAGTTTTGCAGGTTTGGTAGCAGCACCCTTGAGCCTCCCCTGCCTGAGGCTTTGCAGCCTCCCTCCATCTTCTCTCTCTGACATGCTTCACAGACCTCCCCATGCAAATTATGTCACGTTTAAACTATTTGCCTTCCAGCCCGGAGGTGCTGGATTGAGCCTCTCACTGGGTCTCTACACCAGCAGCTCTGTTTCAGCAGGGAATATAGCCAAGCTCGGACCTCGCCAAAGTAGAAGTTTTTTAATAACTGCTGTAAGCCCCCTTTTTATGACAGATATAGCTGACAGTATAAATGCTTGTGTGTAAAGCAAATCCGCTGGGGTTGGCTCGGATACAGAACATAGCTATATAGTGCTTTATGATTTTCAGGGATTCAGGGAATTCAAGGTTGTCAAAATTGACTTCCTGTCTACCACAGGGAATTACATTTCATTCAGAAGCCCCACACTCAGCCTGCTGGTCTCAGTTGAACTGACGTGTCTGACAGAAAGTCAAGCTGAAGGTGTCAGCAGTCTGCTGTTTTCCTTGTTATCTACTTACTGATTAGTCACCTTCACTGTTTCAAAAAAAGACAAAAAAATAATCCGACCAGCTTCTAGGCTGTGATTCTTTTCATGACATCCTGTACAGGCTGAGCAGAGTTTATAATTGAAATCATATTTGGGGTTTTTTTAACTGAGTTTGACTGTGGATAGAGCCAAAGCCTGGCTCTGTTTCTGCTGCAACAGGGGGAAAATTTCTAAATCATGTATTCTGGTATTCTGATAACTCTTTGGGACCATGGTGCCTTTTTAATCAGGACAGTAAATCTTGTCCCAGGAATCTGTACTTTTGTACGTTAACAGTTGTTGACTTTCCTTTTTGGTGTGTCCCAAATAAATTAATATAACATACCTCTGGGCTTTTGTTTCTTCTTTCTAAAGGGGGAGGAAAGAGAAAACTGAAGCTAAAGTAAATCTTCTCTGCTTCAGCTCTCCTTCCCAGGCCCTTGCAGGAGCAGCTGGGATGCATACTGGTGGAGCTGCTCCTGTCCAGACTGTGTGGGGTGGTGGTAGGGAAGCTGTAAGAAATATGAATTTGGCCCTGGGGCCCACATGGAGCCCTTTTTTTCAAAGATGCTGGAACATGGAGCAGCTGAAGGTAAGGGGAGAGGAATAAAATCTCTGCACGTGGTGGCAGTGTTTCATGGGGACTCTAAGTGTGCCTCAGGTGTGGTGGGATTAGCATCAAAGGTGGGGACTCCCTGCCTTCCTGTCGCCCCCCCATGCATGAGTGTTCCACTGTTGCCTGTTCTCTCCTGACTGTGGTTCAGGGATGTTGTGTGAGATGAGTGAGGGGCAGCTGTGTCCAAGAGAGACACAGCGATGGTTTGCACCACAGAACTTCAGCAAGGAAGGGAAATTAGAAAGGAGGAAATGCTGGAAGGGGCATGTTTGCATCAGCAGCTTTTGCAGGAGGCAATTGAGGTGCATCCCAGGGGCTACAAGTAACTTTTGCTGGATGCTGAGCCACTGATTTTAGTGGGTATTTGGGGAGGAAGATTATCAACCTTTGCCCCTTAAGTCCTGGTTTCTGCAGGGGGAGCAGGAGAAAGGAGAGGGCATCCTCAAAGCCCTGGCTTGGGGCCCTGGCAGCCAGGCAGGGCACATGCCAGCCCCAGGCAAAAGCTGCCTTTTTGCAGCTCTTACAAGCTCCTTAGAGCTGCCCAGGCTGGCCTTGAGTGAGGCACAGAAACACCTGCCTGAGTATGCATGTGCCTCTTCACGTGGCCCCTGCTCTGCCTCCCACCCTTCTCAGAAAGGGGAAGGAGCACAAAAAAACCCCAAATCATGGCACTACTGAGTGGGCTGGATGTGGAAAACAATGTCTGTGACTCAGCACAGAAAGAGTCATAAAGCTGGAATTTAAAACAAGTCCAAGCCCAGCACTGTGGGCATATGGCTCATGGATTGTTGGACAGTGCCTCTCCATGAGGGAGGTGGGTGGGCAGGGGGAAGTGCCAGAGCCTTGTCCAAGACCAGCTGTGCCAGCCACCTTAACACAGGGGGACAGTGACAAATTGTGGCACTGCAGGTGGGATACTGGGGAAAAGAGTGTTCCTGGCAAGAGTGGAACAGAACTGTGCGGCTGTGTCACAACTATGCCTGTGCTCAGCACCAGTGGCCGAGCTTGGGCAGAGCTCCAGGAGGGGAGATGAACCTCCTTTGTCACCTGGCACCCACATTTTTTCCTCTGGGGGAATGCATGGCCCAGGTGGTGGTGAAGCCATCCCCACTGTGGTAGAGCTGGGCACAGAAATCCTGGTGTGGGGCACAGGAAGCCAGCGTGACACCTGCCCAACCCCCATCCTACAGCTCTCACTGCGTCCACAGGAAAAATCCCCCTGAATGCTGAAAGGAGCTGCAGGGTGAGCCTTTCCTTGGTCAGCTACATTAATTTATTAACCAGACACGTGCAAGGGTATTTCCTGCTCTTGCTAAGGGTGTTGTCTTGTTATTCTTCCCGAGTTTCTTGACAGCAGATGCTTCCTTTTGGGACAGCTCTGAAGCCAGCAGATACGGCTCCAGTCTTTTAAGACACAGCAATGAAAGTTCTCTCCCCTGTATTCCCTTGTGCTGCCCAGCAGTGTCCCCTCTTGCACCATGCTTTGGTCCTGCTCACCTCAGGGTTTGCCCCGTGGCCTGGGGCACAGCCACAGCACCCCCGGCAGAGCCTCCTGGGCAGCCCAGACACGCCTCCAGAGGGAGGGAGGCTAGAAATTGATCCTGGGGAAATCCAAACGTCTGGGAGTTGGGGTAGAAGCTGTTGAGCTTTCTCTTTCCCAGCTACCTGGTACAGAGCAGCCAGGCCCCCAGACTATTCTATGCCAGATATTTTCAAAGAGCCAACTTCCCCCTGGCTCCAAGCTTTTTGCACTTACCTCCACATGCTCAGTTTTGGGAAGTGGGTATTGACAAAGTTGTGGCCTGCACCTGTCCAGATACACCCTGGGTGCACTCATGGCACTGCCATGGCTCTGGCAAGATGTCTGCTTGTTCAGCATCCTCAGCTGTACCTCAACACACAGTTGGGGTTTCTTTGTGTGTGAGTGTTTCCTACTGCCCCATAGAAGCTGCCCGCAACCTCAGGAGACCAGTTTGCTTAATTGGTCCAGTCTCCAGCAGCATTTTATATCCTTTTGCAGGCCAATGCGCACCAAAATCACTCACATCTTGGCTCCTGTGTTTGGAATGCATTCATTATGTGAGCACCAAGACAGTTCCTCCTGCAGTACCCGGTGTTTCTATCTTGAGACATACCACACTGTCCATGAGAGATGCTGGGAAGGGAAGTGAGGAGGGTGGGGGAAGGACACACTCAAAGGCACCCACACCCTGACTCTTTTATTGCCGTCACACCCCCAGCTGTTGAGCCCTTACTTCCCACATGCTGCTGCAGCCGAGTTTCTGGATGAGAGAAGCAGGACTTGCGGAAAGTCCAGAAATTTTGGGAGATGCTGGGGTGACCACAGATATGAGAGAGGTGGGAGCCCCTCGCCAGGACCTCAATGACCCCCTCTCCCTGGTCACCCCGGGGCGATCCCCGCGGGTCGGGTGTTCTTCACCAGCGGCACAGCCGACCCCACGCCGGCTGCTGCCGCCCGGAGCTCGGGAGGTGCTGACCCACCGCCCCCCAGCTGGGGCGCGGGGACAAACCCAGCGCCGCCGCACGGGTGGGACGGGTTCAGGTTACGGCCTCGTACAGAAATGAGTGGGGCTGCGGGAGCCCAATGAGGTTTCTGGTGCCGCGGCCAAGGTGTATTAAAGGGGAGGTACGGGCGGCTGCGGGCTCCTGTAGTGTCCCCAGGCATGGCGGGGCCGGGCAGCGACGGGGACCTGAGGCGCCTGCTGAAGCTGCACCGCACCGAGATCGCCATGGCAGTGGACGACGTCTTCCCGCTGCTGCACGGCCTGGCTGACCACGATGTCGTCCCTGACCACATCTTCAAGGTGAGGCTGCGGAGCGGGACAGGACGGTCCTGCTGCGGGGGCTGGGGCCGGGGGGCCGGAGGGCAGCCCGCGGGCCGTGGTGTGCCCGGCAGGAGACGCTGAGCCGGGCGGAGCGGGAGGGCTCCCACCGCGCTTTCCACGCGCTGCTCACCTGGCTGCTGGGCCGCGACACCGCCGCCGTCCGCGACTTCTGGGCCGTCCTCTTCAAGGACTACAATCTGGAGCGGTACTCCCGGCTCCGGCCTCTCCGCGGCGCCTTCCCCAGAGGTAGTAGGGGGTCAGGTGGTACTGGCACCTCCCGGGGCTGACAGTGGGAAAGGGTGACACCCAGGGCGCTGTCCCGGTCTCTATTCTTCTTGCAGAGGTGGAGCTGGGGCGGCAGCGTCGTGGAAGGCGTCTCTCTCCGAGCCCCACAGCACCGGCCCCACACAGACCCCAAGGCAAGAGGAAAGCCCCTGAGGAGCGGGACAAGGCCCGGACGGCACAGCCCACTCCACGGCACAGTGCCAGTCCTGGTATGGAGACGGGGCAGGGTGCTGCCCCCGAGGTACTGTGGGGTGCTGTGCCCCGATGCCCATCCTCACAATGCTGCAGGGCCTCTGGTGAAGGCAAAGACTGTGAAGAAGCCGGAGGGCACAGATACCTCCCGCACCTCTCGTGCCAGCGGTGAGCGCTGAAACCCCCAAGGCAGCTCCTGCCTGTGCGCCCTGTTTGCCCACAGGCGTGGGCAGGGTGCTGCCCACCCTCTGAGCCGCTCCCCTGCCCGCAGCCCTCCAGGCGGTGGCTGCCTCGGTGCAGAGAGCGGTGGCCGTGGCAGGTGGTGAGGTGCCTGTCAGCCGTGGGGCCATCAAGGGCATCCTCATTAAACACGTGCTGGATCCAAGTAAGCACAGCCCAGCCACCTCCTGCCTAGTTTAGTCCCCAAATTCAGGAGCCACCCTCAGGGAGGGCGTGGTGGGGAAGGGGACCTGGAGCTGCCTCTGGCCTCTCTTGCAGGCAGCTCCAAGACGGGCAGCAGAGCTGGGGACGAGCCATATACCCCAGCAGCCTGTGAAGAGCCAGAGGCCAGGAGCAGAAGCCACAGCCTGAAGGTCCCTGCCCAGCCCAAGGCATGCCAAAGTGTACAGACACCCCCCCCTCATATGTTTTCACCCCTATTTTGTGCAGCTGCCAAGGCTGTGGCAGGGGATTGCTCCTGCATGGCATCATAGCCACAGCCTGGGGGTGTCCCCCAGTGCAAACAGTGCCCCTCCAAACCCCTTCTTGTCTCACCAACAGAACAGGGAACCCCAATTGCACCCCCAGAGCCAGCTGCCAGCAGCCACTGTGTACAACCAGGACCCTGTGTCCCACCAGGTAAGCCCTGGATGTGACGCCTGGTGCTCTCCCAGGAGAAACTGCTGGGGTTTCCCTGCCAGGTCCATTTGCCCTGGCCTTGGAAAGGAAATGCAGGGCTCAGCTGCTGGGGGTTCACCAAGTTACGACCCCCAAAAGACAGCCAATTTTACCACCCTGAAGGGATTGGTATGTTTGGTGCAGGGTGGGTGATGCAGGGGGAGAGGGCAAGGGGGATGACAGACCTTGCCACAGCCATGGCTGCAGCCTGTGAGGGTGGCAGTGACCCCCTGCCCACTCCTCCGGGGACAGGAGAACGAGGATGAGTGTGCAGCATGCGGTGATGGTGGTGAGCTCATCTGCTGTGACGGCTGCCCCAGGGCCTTTCACCTTGCCTGCCTGGTGCCACCGCTGCCCCACGTCCCCAGGTGAGTCCCAAGGCACACAGGGATGTCAGGGCCCCTGCCGTCCCTCACTGCTCTGCTCCCACCGCGCAGCGGGACGTGGCGATGCAGCTCCTGTGTGGAGGGTGTGACCCAACCAGGCCAGCTGCTGGAGGCAGACTTGCCCGTGGAGAGACCCCCCGAGATCCTGGGGGAGGCAGCACGGGACACCCAGCCGGGTGGAGTTGAGGGGAGCATCTGCAGCCGCTGCTGTTCCCGGATCCCCACTCCCCGACACTGTCCTGCTCCCAGTGGGGACCCCAGGTGAGTCCCCCATCACACATGCCCCACATCCCAGCCTTAGTTCCTCCCTGGAGGGTTCTGCCCTGATGGTCTGTGTCACCCCTGATGGTGTAGGGGGCTGCTGCTGTGCATGTCCTGCACAGGCACCCTGGACACAGGCAGCCTGGGCACCACCGCAGCAGCTGGAGACCAACTGCTTCCGGCAGCCAAGGTCAGCACAAGCAGTGCCAGGAGCGGGGAGGGAGAGGAAAAGTGGGGCCTGTGGGGAGCAGGAAGGTGGACACGGGCCAGGCAGGGTGAGGGTCGGGCCAACACCACATGGAGGCAAGTCAGTGAAGCTGTACTGGGGGAGCATGAGCTGGGTCCACACCAGGTGAGGGACTGAACGTGGGTAGCAAGCCTGACCAAAAGGTGAGAAAGCTGAGGGCAGCAAGGGAGCTGGCAGGACATGTCTTTATGCACAGGCAGAGGACGGAGCCCCTGGCAGTGAACCTGTGCTGAGCTGGGACGAGCTCGATGCGCTGCTAGGTGAGGTAAGACTCTGTGACATCCACAGGCAGATTCCATGCAAAGGGGACAATGTCTCTGGAGTGGCCCACAGGGTGACATGGGACTGTGGGTCAGGCAGCGTGTGCCTGCAGACCCCAGAGGGGAACAATGTGGGGTGGGAATACAAAATGAACAAATGGGGCTATCCCGCAGAGCACGTGGGATGGGATCCTCCAGTGGACATTCCAGAGCATGGCACAACCGCTCCCCGAAGCACAGGGTCTCCTGGCCTAATACACCGAACAAGCAGAAGACTCCACATCCCAGCCATGAAAAAGAGTCACAGAGAGAGGTGTAAAAAGAGAATAACACAAAATGATGACAGCCAAGAAAAATCACAGAAAAAAAAGTGGACGGTAAAAAAAACACCCAGAATATAAAAGGACAGAAAAAAATGATAGATCACAGCTAAGATTCTCAACACAAAACAGGAAAACTGAAGATGTACATAACAAAAATAATAAAGAAAATCCAAAGAGGAGATTGTCAAAAAATTTAATTAAAAAAACACAAGAAAAAAACAACACACCCCCACCAGGCATCTCTGGAACAACAGACAAACCTACAGCCA
>VXBU01016466.1:0-13594 GCA_013400315.1 Bombycilla garrulus | reverse complement strand
GATGTACTCGGTCCTCTTCTCGCAGCTGTGCCCCATCGGGTTGTCCCTCATCCCATCCTCACAGCACTTTCGCTCCAGCTTGTCTGAGTACTCGGCCGCTGCCAGACACCGGGACAGGGCTGGGACCGGCCCAGGTGGCTCTTGGGAATGGGGACCTCAGGGACATGGGACATTCTGCTGGCTCTTTGGAATATGGGGAACTCTGGTGGTCTTTGGGACACAGGACACTGGTGGCCTTGAGACAGGGGACACTCTGGTGGCCCTCAGGGACAGCGAAATCAGTATTGACTGGGACACAAGAAACTCTGGTGGCCCTCAGCGATGTGGGAAATTTTGGTGGCTGTCAGGGTCATGGGACACTGGCATTGACTGGGACACAGGACACTCTGGTGGCCTTTGGGACATGGGACTTTCTGCTCTCTCTCAAGGACATGGGATACCCTGGTGGCCTTTGGGACATGAGACACTCTGGTGGTGTTTGGGACAGGGCATGCTGTGAGACATGGGAAACCAGTGTCCCTCAGAGACATGGGACACTGGCAGCCCTCAGGGACATAGGACACTGGTATTGACTGGGACATGGGACACTCTGGTGGCCTTTGGGACAGGAGATGCTGTAGGACATGGGACACTGGTGTCCCTCAGGGTCCTGAAACACTTTGGACAAGGAACAAGGAATAGGGACAAGGAACACACTGGTGACTTCAGGGACAAGGGACACCCTGGTGACCCCGAGGGCACAGGACACTACACTGTTCCTGGGGACATGGGACATCTCCAGTGTTCCTGGGGACAAGGGACACCCCAGTGTCACCTACCCTTGGTGCCCTTGTACTCGGCGAGTGCCAGCGAGCGGCGCTTGCGTTTGGCAGGCTGGGGACGCTTGACCTCTGGGGACAGAGGGGACATTCATTAGGACCCCCACGGTGTCCCAGGTGTTACATCCCCCATGCTGGAGATGTCACCTCTCCCATCCCTGAGGTGTCACACTGCCCCATGCCTGAAAAGTCACATCCCTGAGGTGTCACCATCCCCATCCCTTTAAACATCCCTCCCTCTATCCCTGAGGTGTCACCTCCTCCACCATCCCCTGTCACCTGCCCCATCCTCAAATTGTCACATCCCTGAGGTGCCACCTCCCCCCATCACTGAGGTGCCAAACCCCTGTCCCCAAGATGCCACCACAGCTGTCCCAGCTGGTCCTACCTGACCGCTGAGGGGTGGTGACCTGGATGTTGGTGGTCAAGCTCAGGCCAGCATCCTTGAAGACCCCGACGTTGTCCCTGCCACTGCCTGGCGTGCAGCCGATGTCGCTTTTCTCCACTGTGTCCCAAACCTGCACCCACAGGGGACAGCTGTGATGACCAGGGCCACCATCCAAGGATGGTGGGGACAGGGACAGCTGTGACTGCTATGACCACCACTCGGGGATGACAGGACAGTGGTGACAGCCACTGTCACCACCCAGGGACAGCAGGACACCTATGATGGCCACTGCCACCACCCAGGGATGATGGGGACAATTGTGATGGCCACCACTCAGGGACAGCAGGAATGGGAACACTTGTGACAGCCACTGCCATCACCCAGGGATGGGGACAGATCTGATGGCCACCACCACAAGCTGGGGACAATGGGGACAGCCATGATGGCCACTGCCACCATTTGGGGACAACAGGGATGGGGATAGCTGTGAAAGCTACCATCCCCCCTTGGGGACAGCAGGGACAGGGCCACCCACCCTGGTCTGAGTGAGCTTGTTCTTCTTGCTGAGGACAAAGACCCCCTTGTCCACGGCCACCAGCCCCACGTAGGCCTTGTGGTCTCCCTCGATGCGCAGCCTCATTGGTGTCCCTGGCTCGTGGACACGGTTGTCACCTTCTGTTGCCCCCTTCACCACCAGCTGCCACAGACACAGTGGGTAACGTTCACAGGATGTCCCCAAAAGCCACCTTTGTCCCCCCACCATGGGGGACACCAAGTCCTGACCTCCAGAGGAAGCTGGTGGCCATGGGCTTCATGTCTGGGCCATCACTGGGTCACCAGGGCCACCTGTGCCATCCAGGAGATGTCCAAGCTCCTCACGGAGTGTCCAAAACCTCCCAAGTGACACCAAATCCCCACCAGGGGCCACCCAGTCCCTCAATGTCCCCTCAAGCCCCTCCAAAGATCCCAAACAAGCACAGGGTCCCCCAAACCCTTTCAAAGGTCCCCCGAATCCCTCAAGGGCCACCCCAAGGACCACTCCAGCCACCACCAAGGCCCATACAATGTCACCAAGACCTCTTGACCCCTCTGGAACCAGTGGGGGACACTCACAGTGCCCATGCAGGTGTCCTTGACGTCCACCCAGACAGAGTCAGCCACGATCTCACCAGGCAGGACGTAGTAATAGGCCACGATGCGGAAGGAGGGGATGAGCTCAGGTGTCACCGGCAGGGTCATGGTCACCAGGCTCTGGCCGGCCTCGTGCCGCTGACGGCCGGCTCGGAGGATGCGGCCCTTGGTCATGATCTGTGAGAAACACCAGCTTGCTGGCCACCTGGATGTCCAGGTAATCAAGCTGGGTGATCACCGGTCAGCCACAGGTACCCACCAAGTAGGTGAAGTACTGGACAGAGTTGCGGACGTTGTTGTTGCTGGTTTTGAGGTGGAAGTTCACGGGCAGGTTGCTCCCCGGCTGCAGCTCGGTGGCAGCCACCGTCAGGTGCAGGAAGTTGCCGGAGCCGGCCTGGCTGCGATAGGCCTCGGCTGTCATCTGCCGTGAGGCCTGGCGCTCTGGGGGCAGCCCCTGCTGGGCCGTCCGCACCTGTGATGGGGGACATGGTGGCACTGGGTCAGCAGGGAGGGACATGGGCCTGGGCAGGGTCAGCGTGGAGGGCTTGGCCACCACAGAGCTTCTATAGAGGTCTTGGCCATCATGGAAGTGTGTTGGTCATCATGGAGGTCTTGGCCACCATAGAGGTTCCATAGAGGTTTTGGCCATCATGGAAGTGTGTTGGTCATCATGGAGATTTTGGCCACCACAGAGGTCTTGGCCACTACAGAGGTCTTAGCCACCCTAGAGGTCTTGCTCTCCATGGAGGTCTTGGCCATTTTAAGAGACCTTGGCCACCATGGAGCTTTTGGCCATCTTAGAGATCTTGGCCTTCATAGAAGACTTGGCCACTGTAGAGGTTTTGGGCACCATGAAGGTCTTGACCACTACAGAGGTTTTGGCCACCATAGAGGTCTTGACCACCATAGAGCTTCCATAGAGGTCTTGGTCATCATGGAGGTGTGTTGGTCATTATAGAGATTTTGGCCACTATGGAGGTCTTGGCCGCCACAGAGGTCTTGGCCACCCTAGAGATCCTGGCCTCCACAGAGGTCTTGGCCACTGTAAAGGATTTGGCTACTTTAGAGATCTTGGCCATCACTGAGCTCTTGGCTACTACAGAGGTCTTGTCTGCCATGGTCTCTCTGCCCCTTCCTGGTGCCCTGGTCCTTGGTGTCCACCTCCATGGTCAAACTGACCATCTGCTACCTTGGATGGCCACTCAACCACCGTGGTCCTCCTGACCTTGGCCCTTGGCCATCCTCAATGTCTTGGCCACTTTTTTCTCTCTGGCATTGGCCATCCCAGTTCCTGGTCACTGGTGACCCTGGCCACTCGCCACCATGGACAACTGACCACTGTGGACACCTCCACCAGTCTCTTTGACACCCAGTCCTTGGTCACTCTTATGTCTTGGTCAACCCAACTGAGTTGGCCATCATGGTCAGCCTGACCTAGGCTGTCCTTGTCCTTGGCCAGTGGTGACCAGGATAACCCCAGTCCTTGGTCACTCTGGATATCTTGACCACCACAGCCACCTCAGCCACGGGGTGATCTTGGCCATCCTGGTTTTTGGCCAGTGATGAGTGATCAGGATGACCCTTGGCTGCTATGGATGTCCCACCCATCCTGGTCCCTCAGTCCTGCTGTCCTGATCCTTGGTGACCACAACCAAGGGTCACTCTGGACATCTCAGCCACCACAACCCCCAGGTCACTTCTCCACTGCCTTGGTCACCCCAGCTGTGGTGCCACTCCCATGTCCCCACTCACGGTGATGGGGACGCTGTCCTTGTTGGCTGGCATGTTGAGGACCAGCCTGGCTGTGCCATCACGCTGGGTGGACGCCTGGCCCTGGAAGCCATCAGCCTGGATGGCAACACGAGGTGCTGGGGAGTCATCGGGGTTGGTGACATAAACCTGGAGGGGACACCAGGGGACATGGAGACATTAGGTGGGGATGTGGAGTGAGGGAAGGGTACTAGGATGGGGTGGTGGCACTGGGAATGGTCACTGGGAAAGGGACACTGGGAAAGGGCACTGGGAAGGGTTGGTGTCAACTAAAAGGGTTGGTGTCACTGGGAAGGGATAATGATACTGGGAAGGGGTGGTGGCACTGGGACAGGATACTGGGAAAGGACACTGGGAAGGGGCAGTGGCTCTGGGAAGGGGTGGTGACACTGGGATGGGGTGGTGGCACTGGGAAGTGGCATTGGCTCTGAGAAAGGATGGTGGCACTGGAAAGGGACACTGGCAGCAGGAAGGGCCATCCCAGTGACACAGGGACAGCCCATGGTCCCCAGCCCCTCTCAGGTGACACAGGGACATCACCCAGGCACTGACTTCTCCACCTCAACTCCAGTTGTGCCCTGTCCCCATCCCAGCCCAGGACACCCCCTGGGCCCTGTGCCACCACCCTGAACCACCGCTGTCCCCAAGATGTCACCAACCGTGAGATCAAAGGGCATCCCCGGCTTGAAGTACTTGGGGGTGTGGGTGAAGTGGATGCTGTATGGGGATGTCACGATCCGGATGCCACCGCGCTGGGCCTCCACCATGTCACTGCCTGCGGGGACACCAGAGCAGCTGTGTCACCTGGGGTCCCTGTCCCCCATCCCAGATGTCCCCCCATTCTCACTGTCCCTATCCCCCCATGTCCTCCCCACCTCTGCACTGTGCCTCCGCCCTGTCACTGCCTGTAGGATCATGCTTACAGGAACATGGACACGTACTAAGTGAACCAGCCTAACCTTCTGGAAATAAAGAACGAGGCCATCCTTTTGGGTAAAAAAGCTGATGTTGCAAGAAGAAGGAAGCAGCAGAAAAGTTGCTGACAGACATTGGGGTGTCAATCTGAGTAAAATGACACTTAGAGTATCAACCAATTAGATTAAGAAAAGGATGCGTGCTTGCCTCGTGGACGAAGTGGAGCTATAAATCAAGAGATGCATGAACAAAGCAGTGTTTTGTCAAATAACGCATGACTGCGTAAACCAAGATAAGAAGTAAATACAAACAATGTTTAGAAACACAATAAACAGCTTTTGCTTGATTCCCATTGAATCGTGCAAGAAGTCCTTTGTTTTCTCTCCTCAGCTGCTGACCCTGACGTGATCCGAACACTCGATGTAATCTGAATCAGAGAGAAAGCGGCAGAACCCAGAAGGAGAGCCCAGCTGGAAGACAGCTCAGCAGGACTGAGACTGACAGATCAGAGAACAGCCTGGGGCTGACTAACATATGTTAAAACAGGTGGCCAGTGACATGAGCAGCTGGGAAGAGGAAATGGGACAAAATCTGACTAAAGACAAAAGTGCAATTATGAAGCTTCTCCTCCGCATCCTTTCTAAGAGAGGAATTAAATATGATGAGGGTGTCCTCAGAAAACTCTTATTATGGAGCAGGGAACACGGAGTATCCGCAGAAGCAAACGTTACATTTAAAGTAGAGACATGGGAACAAATAGAACAGCTTTTGTGGGATGAAGTAATTAATGGATCAAAGGAAGCAAAAGAACTAGCACCAACTTGGAAATGTAATTACAATAATCAAAGAAATGAAGGCAGAACATAATGCTGCCGCTGGAGCATTTGCCACTCTAGAACTGAACTCAGTGTATGCATTTCCAGCGAAAGTATTTGGGAATGACCCTGGCATTCCTTCCTTTGCTCCTCCGTGAGCAGCCCCGCTGGAAAGAGCAGAGGGAGAAGACAGCACATGTTGCTCCCAGATTCCGAGCAACACAATTAAGACCTTGTGCATCAAGGAAGAGAGTTTATTATACTACATCATCTACTATGTTCTTCTATATTCTATTCTCTATATTCTACTATATTCTACTATATACTCCTACTATATTCTACATCAAGAAAGAGCTGTGCTCTTTTTATAGAACACATTGTTAGATATAATGGTATTGGCCAATTAAAGACAAACAAGGGTCTAACTGGTAAAGAAAACAATCCTACATCATGTAGCTCACATAGAGCTGAACAGGAACCACAGGTGCCTATCTTTGTTTTTTCATTCCTGACATTCTGCTCTCCCAGAATAGCATGAGAACTGATTTCTTCTCCTGAGCCCTCTGCAACCTCCCAGGCTGGGCCTGGGAAGAATTGCAGGTTTCTCAGGCTGTCAGGCTGTGTGCAACCACAAGCACAGAACTTATCTCCAGCACAAGAATCGGGCTTTGTTAACACCCGAGGGGCACCAAGCCCAGCCCAAATGAGCCGTTGGAAATCGAGCCCAAGGGACAGGGAGCTGCAACCCCTCCACCACAACCTGCCCTCCGCATCCGCTGCCTGTACCCATCACTCCCTCCATCAGCTCCACCATCACCTGCCGGACAGTATATTTGGCAGGCGATGGGTGATCAACCTTTATGAGCATTGGAGTTATTTGAGAAATTGTGAGAGTTGGAACAACAACAAAAACTGCATGAGCAATTCATACAAGACACCGTGGCAGCCATGGATGGACTGACAGGGACTCACAATACAAAGACTGATGGAGACAGGGACAATGATGATCCAAGATTATGGTGGAAAGGACTGATAAAGGACGCAATGACTGAGGGTGAAATTATTCCGATGGCATATCCAGTACAACTCGGGGGGGAGTGAGGGGAAGGGAGGGAGGCATCCGAATACGTGGTTCACACTAGACAGGAAAATTATTAAGGAAGCAAGACAATCGGTTTTGCAGCATGGGTAAACCTCCCCCTGTGCAAAAACCTTTGCTGACAATATTTTTACTGGATCTCTCTTGACCCCTTTTGGTAGCAGGCAGAGAGCTAGACTGATATTGACACCTATGCAAGAGTTAATATGGCAAACAAGGCGGACTGATTGGTGTCAAATTGCCCCAATTAACAACCTAGAAAAGAATGAGGGGGATCCTTTAAGAAGAATTTATGTTGATATGTTACTAGGTCAAGAACCCTTTGTCAATGCGTAAGTACAAGTGCACATAGAAGTTTTACAGAAGTTTTTAGCGAGAAAAGCTTTAAAAGCATCACCAGAAGATGGCAAACCGATTCCCTCTTATGTGAAAATTAAGCAAAATATTAAAGAATCGTACATGCAGTTCCTACATAGGCTGAAAAATGCTTTAGAAAAGGCTCCGCTTACTGACTCTGTGAGAGAAGCCTTGCTTATGACCTTGGCTGTAGAAAATGCTAATCCGACTTGTCAGTGATTGTTGCAGGCTCTGCCAAGAACTGTGACCTTAGCAGAGATGATTGAAGTTTGCTCCAGAGTAGGCACTGAGGAAAAAGCCGGATGCATGGCTACTGCATTTGCCACATTTGCTGTTAAGCCCTTGATTCAACAAAGAAAAAGCGACCGAGGTCTAAAATGTATTAATTGTGGTAAGCCGGGTCACCGTAAGACCCAATGCAAGACAAAGAGGAAGAGGGGAGGACAACAAAAAAACCCGTCACTGTCGAGTGGCGGGGGATTTAGTAGAACTTGTAAGTGTTGTGATAAATTTGGCCATTGAGCGCAGGAACGCTGTTCAAAATTTTAAAAAGACGGGACCCTCTTGGGAAATGGCTGATGAGCACATCGGGCCGGAGCACGATGACACAAAACAAGAACCGCCTGGCTGCCTGGATGGCGTCTCCACCAAACAAGAACCGCCTGGGTGCCTGGATGGCAGGAAGCGCCAGAATGAACTTGGCAACAGCAGTAGCTGTGACTCCTGCTAATAATCAGGTAAAATGTATCCCTACTCACATGAAAACACCCTTGGGGAGAAGATTGAGTGCTTTGCTATTAGGCAGATCATCAACAACACATAAAAGTTTGTTTGTTTTACCCGGGGTAATTGATGCAGATTATAGTGGCAACATAGGAATAATGGTATGGATGTCCAACCCTCTGATTTCTATCCCAGCAGGAAGGAACATTGAACAGTTGGTGCCATTCAAAGCTATGATCAATGAAATTATTAGAGGAGATGAAGGATTTGGCTCAACTGGAGAACCTGAAATTTACTTTACTACGGAAATTAACAAACCCTAACTAATCAAAGAAGTGATATTAATGGGACAGGATGAAACTACTTTACAGTTTAGAATGTTGGATACCAGAGCGGACGCTACCATTGTTCCTGGGGAAAAAATAGCTTTAACAGTGGCCTTTGCAGAGCCTACAGACACCAATAATGGGGCTGGGAGGAATTCAGATGACTCAGATTAGTAAATTGCCAATTAACTTTTCACTACCTGATGAGTTAAAGACATGAACAAGGCCGTATGTAATGGAAACCACAGTTCACTTGTTAAGAAGTGATGGGCTGAGACAAACGGGGCTTCGGCTGACCTCAGAGGGAGAGGATTTTTAGGGGCAGCCATTAGAGGGCGACCAATCCAGAATTTAACACGGTTAACAGATACTCCTGTGTGGATTGACCAATGGCCGCTGACCAATGAAAAGATCACCCACCTTCAAGAACTGGTACAGGAACAATTAGACAAGGGTTGTATTGCTCCCGCTAACAGCCCTTGGAATACTCCTGTGTTTATATTCCAAAGAAAAGTGGAAAATGGCAGCTATGACCTGTGGAAAGCTGACCAGGCGCGTTACAGCCAGGTTTCCCATCTCCCAACATGATACCAGAAAATCGAGATCTATTGATCACTGATTTACAATCCCAATACACCCAGACAATTGACCTAAGTACCTTCGGTCAACAAAGAAGAACTCATAAAACAGTGTCATTGAGTAGTTTTACCCCAAGGGACTAAAAGTTCTCCCTTGATGTATCAAATATGTGTAGCATGGGCATTAGACACAATCCACCGTAAAAACCCAGCCTTGATAATTTATCATTACATGGATGATATATAGCCGGGGAACAACTTAACAACCCTAACATAAATATCTTGTTGACCAACTGGAAATTGAATTGGCCAATGTGAGTTTGCAGATTGCTCCACAAAAAAAATTCAAAGAAAAAGCCCCCGGTGATATTTGAGTTGGATTATCACAAAAACTGAGATAAGACCACAGAAATTCACAATAAGGAACGAGATCAGAGCACTGGCTGATGTGCAGAAATTAATGAGTGCTATAAATTGAATTACAAACACCTGTGGAAAAGCCAATGAGGATATGAGGCCGTTACTGCAGTTGCTAAAATGGGGCAGAGGAGCAGATGAAGAGCAAACATTAACATCTGCAGCACGGCAAGCACTGAAAATAGTTTCTGAGGAAATTGTTCAGGGATACACATCACGGTGGAATCCAGAACATAAATCAGGTCTGATGGTTGCTAACAAATTGCAACATCCTTATGCAATTTTAATGCAATGGAAAGCAAAAGAAAAGACCCACTAATTATTTTGAAATGGATTTTTCTACCAACTTCTCCACCGAAAACTATAACCACTTGTTTAGAGACAATTGCTTAGTTAATTATGAAAGGAAGAACACAGTTATAGAAACAAAAATAAGTCATCCAAATTACATTGTGGCGCCTTCGGCAGCAGAATATTTACAGTGGGCGCTACAACAGTCCGCAGAAACGCAAATAGCACTCCTAGAATACAGGGGCCAGGTGAAGGTGCATTATCCACCACACAAAGTGATGACACGACTGTCACACTGAGACAGGAGAGACACCAAAGTATTTTGTGATTTTAGTGAAAGGCACTACCGTGTTTACAGATGCAAACAAGAGCACCCAGCACGCGGCCATTACCGGGCTGCAAGATGGTCCGTGGAAGGAAGAAATCTTAACGGATGTAGAAGGGTCAGAGCAAGTGGTGGAACTGAGAACAGTTGTTATGGTTTTTGAGCTGTGGAATGATAAGACTGTGAATGTTGTTTCAGTCTGCGTTGTTAGCACAGAGCAGCACTTGGAGTGAGCAATATTAAAGGAAGTGAGCAATCAAGCACTGTGGAAACAGTTGTGACAGCTGTGGTATTTACTGAACCACGGGCAGCATGCTTGTTTTATTACTCACATCAGAAGTCATTCTGGCTTGAAGGAAGGGCTGGCTGCAGGAAATGATGGAGCAGATTCCCTTGTGGCACCTGCCTGGGGGTGCCCACAGATCGATTTCAGCGAGGCCATCGATCACATGAGCTATTCCATCAGGCTGCTGGAGTACTGCAACGTCAGTTGGGTCTCACTGCTAGTGAAGCTCAGGGATTAACGCTAGCCTGTCCTGACTGTCAACAATTTAAGAGAGGATTGCACCCTGGGGTGAATCCCCATGGACTTGGACTGCTAGAAGTTTGGCAGATGTTACGCAAACAGCTGAATTTGGGTGACTTAAGCGTGTACATGTAGCTTTTGACACCTTTCCATCAGCCATTTGGCTACAGCACAATCTGGTAAGCACGTGCAGAGACACTTAACGTGCTTCGTTTGCAGCATTAGAAATCCCTCAGGAAATTAAAACTGGTAATGGACCTGGTAATGCGGCAAAAACTACTTTAAAATTTTTACAACTCCGGGGTGTCCTTCATCTTACAAGCACTCCACTTTAACCTACAGAACAGGCCATGGTAGAACAAGCACAGCAAACATTGAAGTGTTTGCTTCACAAACAAAAAATGGGGGAAATTGGGTTGTCCCAAAGTGAAAAAGATTAAACAGAGCAGCATATGTAATGAACTATTCACGTTTAGCAGCAGGGCGAGATATGCCACCGGCAGTGATTCATGGTAGCTGTATAGGAGGTGATTTAAAAGCTTTTAAAGACTCCAATTTAGTAAAAGTGAAAGTTGAAATTACAAGGTAATGGAAAAGTCCTGTGTGACTGATAACCTCCAGCAGGGGGTATGTGTGTGTCGTAACAGATTCTGACACCAAATCGATCCCAGCAAAATGGGTGAAACTGAGGATAACTGATAGAAAAACGACACCAGGGGCAAAGACTGGCCAGACAGAAGTTAAATGAGTGGATTTAGCTGCAAGGACAATTGTGACAGTAGCTGTTGAATTTGATATTAGTGTGAGGAGTGTAAAAGGCAATAAATGCAGTCAATTTTTGATTTGGACCTTATGTAGAATGTGTATTACAAAGGAATCAGAGGTAACAGAACAAGTTATTGAGTTATTAATTACAACAGGGTGCGAGCACCCAAGAAGTCCAAGGATAAGAACATTGATGCAGCAAAGTGTGACAGGGAGACTGGCTAAAGATGCAGTACCCCTAACCAAGAAGTGTGGCAAGTTTATTCTGATTCCAATTCATTATCAGGTGAAATTAACAAACTGGAAAAATGTGATTAATCACTGGGAAGCTAAGTATGCTCTTGGTTGGGCTATGGGTAACAGTAACTAATTAACATCCCGCAGTGCAAATTAACCCAGGGAAAACATATTTGGTCACATTTGCCAACCAGACAGGACAGCAATTCTTTTGCTTATCTATGCCCACTCCAAGGGATCATTTTAGGACCTGTCCAATCGGGGTGCCGTGGTTTGAGGCTACACAATTTGGGGACCTGGTAAGAAACAGAACATGGGCAACAATGAATCCGACTCAAGCTAATGCAACGTGCCAAACTCTGAAACCTGGAATCGATGGGAACGCTTGCTGGATGGGGCAAATAATAACGCAATTGAATCATACACAGACTGAACCACGAGAATTAAATTTGTTACGATCATTACGGCCAAAGGATGGATGTCTGTATTTTAGGGGTAATACACAACAGGAAAAGCAGCTGATAGAAAACAACAGCAAGCCAGTAAAATTTGCTGTAGAGCCTAGCAGTGTGCTTCATAGACACGGAAGTGATGATTCTGACATGCATTGCCCCAGAAACAAAGTACACAGCGACAACAATACACAGGGATTAAAATTGCTCAATGGAACATTTTTGATTTGTGGAAAAAGAGCCTGAGTTGGAATTCTAAATAACCCAGTAGGCGGACCTTGTTATATTGGAAAATTGACCGTGTTTAGACCAGACCATAAGCAGTTACTGAATCACTTTTGTGACAATCGATTGAATCGATTGATTCTGAATCAATTTTGAATACTGAATCAATTTTGTAACAATATGGAGTGTTACAAAAACAAGGGAAAAGAGAGATATAAATCAATTAGGCCCAGACTGTGATGACAAAGTACAATTTTGAGATGAACCTCTCTTCTAAACTCTTTGTTTTTACCCCAAATTGCATCAGGAAAGGCACTCAAGACACTCAACAAATTAGGATATTGGACCACTAAAGAAATAATCTTAACCTCTGAAGTGATATCACAGCTTTTAACCGATAGCATAAGGCATGCAACTTCAGCAGCTATTGATTTTTCACTGTTAGCACAAGGACACGGGTGCGAGGATTCTGAAAGAACGTGCTGTATGAACCTTTCCGATCGCTCGGAATCAATTCATCAGAAACTGGCACAATCGAAAGAGAATGAAAAAAAACTAATAGTGGCTGATGGAAGGTTAGGAAAATGGCTTAAGGGATGAGGAATTACTGGATGGTTGAAAGATATTCTGATCCAAGGACACGCCGTGTTGATTGTAATAGTGTTGGTATTAACAATTGTACCCTGTGTGTTGAGGGGAATTGCAAACAGGACTGAGAATGCTAAAAAGCAGGTTTGGCTGGTTCAAGAAAACAAAAGGGGGAAGTGCAGAGTTATATTTACAGGAAGATGGACACGTAAGAAGTGAACCAGCCTAATTCTCTGGAACTAAAGAACGAGGCCATCCTTTTGGGTAAAAAAGCTGAGGTTGCAAGAAAAAAGAAGAAGCAGAAAAGTTGCTGACAGACACAGGGGTGTGAACCCGAGTAAAATGGCACTTACAGGATCAAACAATTAGATTAAGAAAAAGACGCGTGCCTGCCTAGTGGATGAAAATGAGCAACCAGTCAAGAGATGCATGAACAAAGCAGAGCTACCAATCCAACGATGCATAATTGTGTGAACCAAGAGAAGAGGTAAATATAAACAATATTTAGAAGCAATAAACGGCTTTTGCTTGATTCACTTTAAATCATACAAAGTCCTTTTTTTTTTCCTCCCCTCAACTGCCTATGGGGACAGCCCAGTGGCAGTGTCACCTGTGGCCAGGGCTGCCTGTTCCCCACCCCAGCTGTCCCCCCATCNCCCCTCTATGTCCCCCTGCCACCATGCTGGGCCTCCACCTTGTCACTACCTGTGGGGACAATGGCAGTGACCGTGTCACCTGAAGCCAGGGCTTCCTGTCCCCTGACCAGGAATCGCCCCTGGGTGACACCAGATGTCCCCTCCATCCTCGCTGTCCCCAGCACCACACGTCCCCAGACTCACATCACTGCT
>VXBU01016461.1:190417-219461 GCA_013400315.1 Bombycilla garrulus | reverse complement strand
CTGCGGGGCCGGCCGGGACGGGGCCCGCCGCGCCCCCGGGCCCAAAACTCGCCGGGAGCCGCATCCCTGCTCCGGGGAAGTTGCCGGGTGGCCCCCTCCGAACACCCCCCCGGTCCCCACTTACATGGTGCTGGCAAAAGGGGGTGGCGGGTAATATCCATAGGGCTCCCGGAGGGTTTTGACAGCTCTTTGCGGCGGCGGAGGGGGCTCCGGTCCCCCATTGACTCCTCTCCAGCCTCGGCGCCGGCGCTGCTGCTCCTCTTCCTCTGCCCCCTCCTCCTCCTCCTCCTGCTGCGGGGGGAAGGTCACTCTCCCCTGCTCCTTGCTCTTCCTGCTCTTGCTCGACATGGTCAGGGTCCCCTCCGGCGGCGGCGGCGGCGGCCGCTGCTCCCGCTCCCGGCCGGCCTCGTCCGGCGGCGTGTGCGGCAGGAAAGGAGGCAGGAGGAGGAGGAGGAGGAGGGAGACACGAGCCCGGCCCGGCGGGGGACAGAGCACCTGAAGAGGACGAACCCCTCAGCACAAAACCACGGCCACCCCGCCGCCCGTCGGGAAGGCGGCGCGATGCGCAGCCCGGCAGCGGGCGCCGGGAAGTGCCGGGGAGGCGAGCAAGAGACAGGGCTCCCGGCGGCGGCTCTGCCCCCCACCTCCTCCTCCTCCTCCTTCTCCTCCTCTGCCTGTCATCATCCCTCGCTAGGACGGCATCGTCACAGAGGCAGCGGGGCCACGGAGAGCGCACCCGCCTCCCACAGCGAGCGCTCCGGAGAGGAGGGGACGCTCCCGTCCCACCTCCGCCCCTCACGGTCCAGGAGAGGGGGGGCGTGAGAGGGAGGCGGGCTGCCACAGGAGCGCTGCCACCGGAGCGCTACAAATGTCCCTCAGCCGCCCGCCGGTGCCGCCGGCCTGAGGTAAATCCTGTTCCCGCCAAGCCGGGCGTGAGGGGAGCCCTCAGGAGGTGCCCGCAAAGCCGGCGCCGAGTCCTGAGGGAGCGCCGACTCCTTGGCCCGGTACCAGAGTGAGGCGGGGGTCTGCCGGCAGCAAGGTGATTCTCGCCAAAACGGCCCAAAAGCGGCCAACAGCCCGGCCAAACCTGCACAAAGCTCGGCAGGTACTTAGAGAAATATCCAGCCCCACATTGGAAAGAGTTGAAGTTGAAATTTTCAGGTGAAAAAGAGGCGCTTTTTGACTGACTTACCAAGCGAGCCGAGGTTCCCCGAAGTGTTCCAGATGTCTCTGCCTTAGGCTTGAGTACTTTAGTTCTGTGTGGTGCCAAGCTGAAAAACAGTGGGAGGATGCTGAGACGCACATGGCATGTAATCAGAACTAATTATGCTCTATAGAGCCCAGTCACAAAGATTCTGGCCATACAGAGATGTATTACCTCTTCCATTATTATAAGGGGGTCTTTTTGGTGTGTTATTTCACAGGGAAAATTATTTCGTGATAAGGGCGCTTTTAAGATGAAGGCAGAGCCTGTGTGCTTTTGTATGCAGAACATACAGAATGGTAGGTACATATAGAGTACATGTGTTAATTTATAAAAAATAAAGCCATTACTTTGTCTACATGCTGCTGAGATGCCATTTTTCACTTGCTTTAAACGTTTTTGGAGTTGTATTGTTATAATTTTCCATGAAGCTGCATTCAGGTGCTGCTGAAATTGAAATTTATGTAAGCTTTCCAATTACTTAAAAGAAAGTGGACTTTCAATCCACATATCACCATTTAGATGAAATTCTCATTTGTGAGCGCCATCAAGTAGTCTTACTGTAAAATGCATATTAGCTCACACTGTGTTTAGTAGCATCTGTGGTTCTGCCTTTGTTGTTTGCTGTATGTACAAAGTTTGTCCTTGTGAAGCACAGGAAAACCTAACCAGAAGTTTCACAGAGATAATTTACTCAGCTACAGCTCTGAAGGAGGAATTGGGCTTTGTTTTCATCTGTTTAATTAACTTGCATCTTGAACTGTTTAGGAAAGTGGTTTTTTATGTCTTTCATCACATGCAAAAGCCCTGTGAGCTTCAGTGGAATTATGTGCACAATAGAGCAAATTTTGCTCTCTAAGAAACTAATATAGCTACTGTAACTCTGAAGTGCTTGGGGTTATTAATTTAAGACAGTCTAAATGTCTAACCTAATTATACATCTGTATCAGTGTTATACATTTTAGAGCACAGCCATGCAGCGATCTGTCTGCATCAAACCTTGTATTCTTGCAGGGATCCTTTGACTCAAAAAATGGTACTGCCCATATTGTGTTCCTTTTATAAAAAAAATTCCTCTGTTATTACAGGAGGCTACAGGAATGGACTTTCAATTGCCTTGAATATTTCCCTTGAGAACAAAACATAAAAGTACAGATGAAAGTCAGTGAGAAATTCTCTTGCCTCACAAATGTATGCTCAGAGCAAGGCTTTGACATATCAAGGTTTGTTTGGGTTTGTTTGTTTGTTTGTTTTTCCCAGAAATAGCTAGAAAATTGTTTTAATATTAGTTCTTAGTTTTAAGGAAGTCTTATTCTTGCTTTCTCCATTGCAACTCCCGTCACTAATTTGGATTGAGTTCTCTGAGCTTTGTTTTTTCCTAACTTGAGTATTGTGTAATAGAGATGGGCTTGCTGTTCCTGTAATGAAAGGTAATGTCCACTATTTTATTATCCAGATCACTGATAAGGTCACTTGGAGCTCATCCTTAGAAGGATGACTTGGAAGTCACCCCTGCAGAAGCCTTCATGATACGTCTCTCCACTTCAAGGGGTAAGATGATAACTCCCTGAGTAATCTTTATACTGAAGGACAAGGGTAATGTAAAAAGAATTTACCAAATCCTTTTTTTCTTTCTCCTCATACTGTTGCAGAGCCACCAAGTTGAAATACATGGGTCCTAATATGTGTTTAGATTAAGTGTAATATTCCCCTTTGTTTCTTTCCATGAGATCCAACCTAAAACCAGCCAGCATGGCAGCAAAAGAATCAATTGCAAATCTCAAATGTATTTTGTATGGTTATAGTGTTAGAAATAATGCATATTTCTAATTGGAATGTGAAGGGTAATAATCTTGTTCACAGTGAAATGGTTTAAAGAAAATTTACCACAGTTTCAAGTGTCAGGCTGCTCCCATTGGAGCAGGGATGTGAGAATCCTCGTATGATTAAACTTCAGCCATCACTTCCTTACCTGACAGTAAGAATTTAATAATTTCTGTGCCTTGGTGGTATGGTTGAGGCCCTGACGTGCCAGATTCAGACAAATTAAATGGATGAAGTTGCACTTTTGAAAATGCAGAACAAGTGAGAAGTCTAAGAGTACTGGAATTGTACTGGTCAGGGCTGAATGTCTCAGAAAAACGATTTCTGTTCATGACTCATATTTTTGAAAACATTTATAATTTCATTGATGCCAATGTTTTAAATACTTATTCTTCAAAGTATTTCATGTTATTGCAGTATCAAACAGATGTTAACGTAGCTGAGCTGGAGAAAGTGAGGGAGAAAAGATGAATAAATCTGAAATACCAGGCAGAGCAAGGAAGGCAAGCTTGTGCTGGCTGTAGATTCAGCTGGGTAAAGACTTTATAGTCAAAGGCTGCCAATCCAGTACATTTTGTGAATGCTGACTTGAATTTACAGGGTTTGGAAGTGATGTCATTTTAATCTAGAAAAATGCTTCCTGGAAGTTGCTTAGACAGGAGTGAAATAATGAAAGGAATACTACCCTGAGGACAGAGCAAGAGCAGAAAAGAAACCAAAAGAGTTACAGCTAAGAGGGAAATATAATAGGTGTCGTATTTTATTACTAAAGGTGCTAGATCATTCATAATTTTCTTTTAGAACATGGATTTAATGCCATAACTATTTAATGTTTGATTTGGAATTGCAGTCAAAATACGGTCCCTCATTCTTTTCACCAGACTGACTTGATCAAGACAGGATGGAATTGGATGGGGCAGGGCTTTGTTTATATGGATTGGTTACTCTCTGGCAGAATATTTGTGTCATCCTCAAAATTATGAGATATATACAATTCAGATTTCAAAATTTCCCTTGGCAGTGTTCTTCAACTGGAAGGGAATTATGAAGAAATAGTTTTTTTAAATTGAAACAAAGTGTCTCCTAAGAACCCACAGCAACACATTTCCTTGAAATATTGTCAGAAACATGAGTTCAGTATTTCTCTCTCCCATTCTTTTTCAGCTTCTTTAAGCTGAATGAATGAAGTAAAGATCTGAAATAAGAAAACAGGTAGCACATCAAGAATTTGTTATAATAAAATATCTGGAAATATATTCAGGTTCTTAGACTGAGCTACCGTAGCAATAAGACCTTGCAGATCTTGCTAAATTAATAGATATGCACTTAAGTAAGATTGGGAAAAGTGATGGGGAAAAAGAACATTTAGGGAATTATACCCTGGGGTGATCCCTTACTAGAACTTCTCTGACACATACATTAACACTGTTAATTTGGAAATAAATCTAACCTGTTTGTTGAAAATTCTGTTGTATACACTAAGACCTCCTGGTTGGAATCAAGTGACTTAGATTTAAGAACCAGCAACATGCAAGAAACTTCTAGTAACAATTTCTCTTGTGGAACAACTTCATATATTACAAANAAAAAAAAAAAAAGGAAGAGTATGTTCCCTCAAGAGAAAAAGCTGTTTTTTATTTGCTTGAAGTGACAGATGAAGAGAAGCAAAAAGACACTCATGGTAATGCTAGAAATAGAATCCAGGTCGTGCAGTACCTTGAACCCTTCTCTAACGTGTGTGTACTACTTTCACAAAAATTGAGAAGTTGGTGGGAATAGCAACAGTGTAATGAAAGCAAAATTGTCCTTCTTTGCCTCATACTGGGAATTTGCCTACTTGCCAAGAACCCAGTGTTTTCAAGGACATTTAGCTCCTACATCAAGGACTTCTATGAAAGTCTAAACAGGTTAAATCAGCATGAAGGAAAAAGAAGGAGTGATGTGATGTCACTGATCTGTAAGCAGATCTCAGCCTCAGAACTAATATTATGATTTAAGGCTTTTTACATGAGATGAAAAGACACATTCCTGAGATTTGAGCCTGTAATTTCAGGCACCCTGTGCAGCCATTCAGGCCCATGTGAAGTGAGTGGGTATAAAATGCTGTCAAATCACCTACTGCAAACCAGGCCTTCAGAGCTGTATGTTGCAGTGGTATTATGTGGTCTACCTTATAATAATAGAAGGCTACTGAAATGCCAGTGGTACCATTAGATAGACACTGGCTACATTTTCAAAGAGAAAATGGACAAATACTCTTTCTTTTTTTGGCATTAAGTGACAACTGTATGTACATTTACATATTTGCATCTATCAGTTTCCTTTTTTCCTGACATGCAGACATGTCTTTAGACAAATCCAATCCACTTTTGGACAAATCCACAGGATCTTGAGCCTGTGCCAATTAAGTTTTATTCTTCTCTTTTCAGTCCTACTAGTGGAAATTAGAAGTTAGCAGAAGTGCCACTTGGAAAGGGACTGCCAAATCAATTCCCTTATCTCTGCAGTGCTCTGGGGACTGTATGTAGCTTACAAGCTCTATAAAGTTTACTTTCCTAAGATTTGCTTATGGTTTATATATAAAGACTGGATTTTTTTTCCTCAGATTGTTTTCCCTGTCCCTGTGTCAGCCAATACTCCTTGAAAATGTAAACATGAACCTTAGCCTACAGCTGAGTACTGGAACCATGTGATAAGTAAATTTATTGTCACAAGCCAACATCTTTAACAAATCATTTTTCTTTTTGACGGTGATTCAAATATGGGTGGGTGAGTGTAATGTGCCCTCCTGTCCCCTCACTGGTTGATAGCAAAAGTTATTGCATGGATATTTCCAGTGTTTCAGCTGATGAGGCTGAGGGTTGCAATGAATGTGTGGAGCACATAGCTCTTATTTTAGCAAGTTATCAATGATTTCCATCCTGTGCAAGTAATTAAGTCTGTGTATTTTTGGACACAGTTTGATCTTTTTCTAATTGGGGGATTTGAGTCACTGTGGGGATCAGAACAGGGGAAGCAGAACATAACAAAAATAATAGCAAGAGGCAAAAAGGTCAAGTGATGAATTAAAACAGTTCACGGTCATTTTTAAACCCAGAAACAAGTGGCTTTTTCATTCTGTTTTGTGTTGTAATATATTTTAATTTGAAGACACATTCTCACTTCTGACTCCTTAGCAGAAGGAACTTTAAAGAGCAGCTCACTGGTATGAAAGACAAATCTGAGTGACAAGCATGTCTCCCTGAGGAGGAAAAAATCCTTCATCCAGGTTTGCACCATTCTAAGCTCCCTTGTCCAGGGCGTCTGGCAGTTTTGACTAAAAGACTGTCTGATTCTGTCATAGTTCAGAGCCTACTTTCCTTAAATCTAATCACTGGATAAATACCATCTGGTCCTAACTACCTGCCGTACCTCAGAGCATTAAACTCCTCTGGCTGGAAAAGGAATAAATACCACTGTGCACAGTGTTGATTGAAAATGTAATCTCTCTTTCCACGGGCTGCTGTGGAATCGGTGATAACATTCCACTAGAGGTGCTCTCTATTTGAGTGACAGCAACTCAGGGGGTCATCCCAAAACCCTGGTTTTCATCCTGTGTCAGAGAGATGGACAGCTACAAGGGGGAGGAGATCAAAGGAAGATCCTGCTAAGCACTGTAGTTACGCTGTGAGTGGGAGCACATCCTCTTGTGCAGCTCCAGAGTCATTTGGGGCCAAGAGAAAAAAAGCCTCATTATCTGGTACAGCAAAAATCATGTTTCCAGCTCTACCAAATAATTCCTACCCTTGAAATGCTCTTCAGTGCTGAGTGAAAGGCTGAGCACTGTGAGTGTTATTCCCAGGGGAGCAGGACATGATATCAGCAACTGATGGGTTAGTCTTAAGCCTCCTGGTAATAAACTTCTTACAATGAGGCCACATCTCACCTCTGAACTAAGAAGCAGAGACATCCATTAGGAATTAATCAGAATTTATATCAGAGGCATGGTGAAGCCTGAAGTCTGACTAAAGCAGCCACAGGTGCCAACACCCTCCTTTTCCATAGCATTGAACATGTTTAACTCAGGGTAAGTTCAGGTGTTCTATAAGGTTTGGTATCCCATATTATGTGTTATGAAATGAAAACAAAAATCCTGTAGATACTCCTGTCTCAGTTTTCCTGCCTTGTATGTAAGAAAAGCCACTTTTCATAAAAAGAAGTGAGGAAATGCCAGAATTTCTAGCAATTGAGAGGTGCTCAATAACAAAAAGAAGAAAACTCCAAGCAAACAGGATATTTGGAAAAAGACTATTCCTGTTACACGTGCTGGTAACAATCTTTGAAGAAAATGAAAGAGAATATGAAGAAATATGGGAAAAGGGGGATATGACATTATTATAAATTATTCCCTGCAGGCAATTTAGAATATATTTAAGATACAAAATCTTTTGCCGTGAAAATTAGAATAACTCTTCTGTTGTCAATAACAGGTAGTGTCCCATTGAATTAATACATGTTTTGGGAAGGAAGAGGTTTGTAGAGGTAAAAATAAGGGAGAAGAAACTCAGCACTCCTGTCTTTCACTGGTTCCTGTGGTACCCCAGCATGTGTGACCAGGTGCTGATGGAGAGGTATGGATATTGCATTTCCCACTTCACTTTCCAAATTAAGGAAAGCNTTTTTGTTTTTTTTTTGTTTTTGTGAGTTCAGGTCAGTTCCATCAATGCCATTGCAATCAATTTCAGTGAAGTTTGAAATTCATATTTGGCTTTCAGTAGAAACAGTAACCCATGGAAAGCTGGGAGAAATTTTCCTAGGGCTTCAGAGCACAGTCAAGTCCAGCTGGACTGGTATCTCAGACAAACTAAGGAGAAAATGTAAAACTCAGGAGACCCTCACATATTGCATGAATTTTTAAAACATCCATGTCCTGGTTTTTAGAAGTAAACTACAGCTCCCATTAAAACTCAGACGATGAGACCTGAGGTGCTTATTCAGCAGAAGAGTTTCAGTAGAAGGCCAAGTATTTTGTGATAACATGACAGACAAACACAAGGAAATGTCTTTCATGCAGAAAGCATTTATGTGTCTATAATAGAGGTATTTCCATTTCCCTCAATAGTTTTCTTTACATTACCAGAGCTGCTGTGTGGAAACTGCCTGCAACAATGAGGGCATTGTCTAGGAATCCCACCCCCTCAGCTTCCAGGTTCAGTTAACAGGGATTTCTTACTGATAGAGAGTTCAAATGAAATTCATCTGAATAACCAGAGGTAGAGTAAGCCCTGAAAAGTTGAAATCCTAAGCATCAAAATTAGTCTATAAGGGAAAAGTGATAAAAATGGTTTCCTTATCAGATGGAAGAGCTGTTGACAGAAATATGTGCCTGGCAAGTAGAGATTTTGGAAAACTGGGAATCTGCACACTGTGGGCTTTGATGTGGGCATAGAATTCATTTGAAGAAATTCAAAGGTTATTCAATGGCTTGTTAAAATCAGATGAGTAAATATACATTAAGTATACATCCTGTGTGTAGAACCAGTATGCTGAAAGACTTAAAGAAGCATTTAAACAATTTGCATTGTGGCCAAAATTGGGTTCTCAAATTAATAAAATCCCTTTTGCACATGTAATTAACAAAAAGTAGCTAACCTGCAGTATTAGATTGAAAAAAGAAAACTTAAGAGCCTCACACACTTCAACTTTCTAACACTTGCATTGTAAAAAGGGGAGTGTGAAAATTGTTGTGAACACGAGCAAAATCCAAAAAAGGCCAAGAATGATACACTGAGTTGTCCCCAAACCTATGAGATACATAGGAAATGATTTAAATACTTTGAGGAGGAGGCAAGAGCTTGTTTCGGCCATCTTCAGAGGTGACATCACGACAGACAGGAGGTAGATACTGAGAGGGAAGAAAGCATGAGTGTATCAGCATTTTTGCCCTTCTCTCCCTGTGACATTCCCACAATTAACACAACACAGCTCATTAGATCCTGAAAGGACTGCTAGACAGTGTCCTGAGCAGTGTCTCCCTGCAGCCCTATTAGATTAGATATGCTGAGCCAATTAAATAATCAGCATCCAGTTTTATGGAAACCACAAATAAAATCCAGATACAAGGCACAAGATGCCCTTGGCTTGCGGGAACTGAAAGATCCTTGTCACATACTGACATGTTAAACCTGACTGTACAACCCATGAAGAAAAATAAGCAGGAATTTTTGTGTTCCAAGGCACATAAAGCTTGCTTGTTCCCATGGAAGTTCCCTGCTTATATTCCTTTACTTTGCCCATCTTTCCTCTGCTGCCATCCCCATGCAATGCAGCAATAATTATCAGTCGTTCTTACTGAGGCACCTGGACCCAGTTCAGCAGCAACAGATATGGTTGAAATATGATTCAAATGAAGGAAATTCAGTGGAGCACTCCTGCAAAGCTCAGATCAGTGCATCCTGTTCGTAGCTGTTTAATAGAAATATCCTCTAATGTCTATTTAAAATCAGAAGTGATTCTTTAATACTGGCACAGAATTGTGGAGATTTGTGACTACTATTGATTTATTCAGCTGCTGAACTGAAATAGAAATGGGAGAGGTAATGAGAATGAATGTGAGCAGCATTGTGCACAAAAACAATTGACAGTTCAAGAGAAACAGACCCAACCAGAGCATAAACACAGCCTTAAATGTTATTAAAATATTAAACCGGTACATTGGGTCATTCATGCCATTTGATTACTTTAACATTTGCAACCACATGGGACAAGGACTTGACATGAAGGATGGAGTGGCTTTTGCACAATGGACTGTTCAAACCGAGAAATTGGCCAAGTGCATGAGGGACAATTTGCCTTCCTTTGAAGCATCTTGCATTTGCCAAGCAGAGGGCACAATATTGGACTTGATGGATTGTGGGCCTAATGGAGCATGGCAGATCCTACGTTTCTATTAAAACTGACTGGCAGAGGGCATTGTTCCAGACACAAATTTGGGATTGAAAGTAAATGTATATATTCTTCTGAGCCTTCCCTATATTAAAAAAATTACAAGCTGCATGATTTCTGTTAAAACACATTAATTTTATGTAGCTTGATTTTTTTGGTGCATCACTCTGATTTACAGATTTATTTATGAGACACATGATTTAATATTATTATTAATTATATTACTATATTATAATAATGTAAGGTGTTAAAATTTGTGTGGCTGACTAGTGTGGTGGTCTTGTGGCACAAGTACTTCTAGGTAAAATGAAGGGAATAGTCTTGGAAAACCAGAGATAAAATTCTGTGATGACTGTTTTTATAACCTTTCAGCCAGTGTAATGCAACAAACCTACCTAGCCCACAGCCTCTTAATCAGAATTAAGCCAGAATTAAGAAATTAAAAAAAAACAATTTAAACTTTTTTACAGGCAAAGGCAGGGCTGGAATGGATAAGTATCTCAGAATGACATCATCTTCCACTCTGTCCTCTTTGTGGCATGTCCATACCCTTAGATAAAGGGCAAGGCAGGGCATCTGGTGCCTGGCTGCCCATTAGTGCTACAAAATGCTTTCCCGAAATCTAAAGGGACTTGTTTTGAAAGTAATTCGGTGTTTTACCTGCTTCTGTCTTGTCCTTTGTTAAAAAGCTACTCTAGAACCTTTCATCTTTGTCCAAGGAAATAATTTTCCATGGCAGAACACCATTGTTGTTGTCTAGGGACTACATGCAGCAACACAGTGGATTTGTGCATGTCATTTTTTAAAGCTAGAAAACGATTGCAGTATTAAAGGCAAAGAGCCTTTAAAATCCATCTCCCTCCAATTTACATCATAATTATTAAATTGCCTCAGAGCTCAGGTGAACATCCTGCAGTGAGCCATAGCAGGAGCAGAGAAGACTATCACACTGTATAACTTCTAAATTAAGTAATGAATTAAGAGGCTTCCTACCTCCCTTATGTGTCAGTGGAGGAAAGGAGCAGCTCCTCCAAACAGTCACTCTAAATGCCTGCATTAGGGAATGTAACAAGGGAATCTAACCAGCTTTCCAGTTTAGCCACCTACATTTGGTCTCTGAGGTCAGATGTTACATTATGGTCAGAAAGGGGAAGCCCTGAAAGGGATTGCTTTAACCAGCTTTTTCTGAGTTTTTCTGTATTATCACAGGCACATTAGAGGCATGGTAAGAACTTTGAGACAAGAGCTCTACCAGAATGCACTGCTGGAATTGAAGGTTTAAATGCCAAAAGGGTTACTGCAAGATTTCTTCTGATTCCTACCAGACTTGGACACTTCCATGGGGAAGGATGCAGGGAAAACACAGGTAGATGACATGAGGGAGAAGGTGAAAAGTCCCAAGTACAAAAGTCACCTTGGATTTCTATTCAAAGCTTGCAGTGTTCGGCTTCCCTCTTCCTGGTAATCCTAACTTTTCCAGGGAGCTTCACTTGTCAGAGTGATGTGAACATGACAAGTGGGCTCTGCTTAGCAGGGCCCATGGACAAAGTGCAGAAAGGAGCCCTGAGTACACCTGAATTTCGTGCTTCTTAAAAAGTGTTTTCATTTTAGACCTTTCAGCATTGTGCAAGCGCTCGCCTGGGAACCTTTGTGTTGCCATATGAACAGGTGTTTAATGCTTACAAAGTGCTTCATTTTTTTTCCAAAGAGCTTAAAGAACATAAATAATTTGTATGTTGTACCCACTACTCAGAATGTTAAGTTCATAACAAGTTTAGGGCCAGATGATCTGCCTGCACCTTAGAAAAGGTTTGAAAGTGCTTTCATAGAAGCAGTCATAGCTGGCAGCTGTAAAGAGATGATGATAATTTCTTCCCTTCACAGAAGCCAGAAAAGACACTGAAAAGGCACAAGCTGTCACAAATAACAACTTCCCTGTCACAGGACAGGCAGGATTTTGTGAGAGCTGGAAAATGATGAGCCAAGTAGTTTTTCACCGATGACAGCTTGAGCACAAACTGAAGTCATCTCTGAGAACCCTAAAAGTGGAGGTAGCAAAGAAGGTAGTGGGTAATAAGCTAAGACAGTTACATGACAAAGTTTCTTTTCAAGTTTCCGGGGTTGATGATTCCTGCTGCTTTCTGAACATGTTTCTTTGGAGCATGGAGGTAAACAGGTACGTCCCTTCATGCTGCAGATGCCTGAAAATGCCTCCTGGCTTCCAAAACACAGTAAAACCTAAGTTTTACTACATCTTTCAGCTTGAAGGGATTTATGAGAAGCTTGCCCTCATCTGTGCAGCTCTGTGCAGCCAGGGACTATGAGGTCTCAAGGGCTTTCCTTTTTATTAGAACAAACCCATTAGTTTTATGAGCTTTTAAGTAAAGCATTGGCAAAAAGCAAAAAATAGTAGCTGATATAAAAGATGCATACCTCTTTATCTGTTCATGAGAAATTAAATAATTTTCATTAATTTTCAGGGATAAAAAAGAACTTTGACATACATCTAAAATCAGGCCAGGCTGGGCATAAGGCAAATAAAACATTCTGTGCAAGAGCTGCTCTCAACCAGCCAAAATGTTCATTTCTCATTCACGAAGTCACAGATCAGGCAAATACATTTGGGTCATTGCCCAGCTCCTTTGCTCTGAATCTGGATTGGCCATCTTGCTGCTGTATTAGCAGTCACTGTGCTCTATTCCAGAGAATACTTCTGGGAATACATTTTTGTGTTGTGATTGCAGTAACAGTAAATACAACTGGTCTTTCAGATTATGAAATAGTGAATATGTACAGGTCACTCCACTTAGTCTGGCTGCTTTTTAAGTGCATTTCCTCTCCTGCCTTTTGAGACAGCAAGGTCAATAGGTTGGCCAAATGTGATGAGAGTTTCTTACTCAGGTTGTGGAAAATGTGTATTCATATACATCCATTACTAGTGTACAGAACAACTTATAAATTATGCATCAAGTTTTCTTACCTACAAAACCATTAAGGTAATAGTAGAATATGGCGGGGGTTGATTAGAGGACACCACATTTAAATGAAAATCTACTTTGCTACAATGGAGGTCTGTGAAACCACAGCTATGTAGGACAGTGTATAATCCCAGTCATATATTCTTTTCTCTGGGATCAAATGTAGTAACTCACATAGATATCTGTATAGCCTGTTCTTATGCATGCCCAGCAAAGCAGATTCCACAAATTCTGTAAATTATCGCATTATTGCTAAAATCTAGTTAAAAAGTTAGAGTTTTAAAAATTATTTTTCCCTTGCCATGAAAAAGTAGATATAAGTTACAAAATGAACACTCTGTAGTTTGTTCTCTTGGTGCACGCAGGGCCCTGACAATGGTTGGCTCTTGCTAATTTATCTCCCTACTCTTCCCCTTATTATTTTAATTTTAATTTCATTGTGCAATGTGTAGATGAAAAATGGATTTTTTGACTGAAACCATTCTAACCTAATTTGATCTATTCCGAGTGCAGCCATGGCACCTTAATAGCAGAATCTTTTGAAATCATAGGCTTCAAGGACAGTTTCCCTACAAAGACCTCACTGGGAGTGCTTTATCCACTTATTTCCATAGCTGGTATATAAATAATTATTTCCACACAAGACGGACTGTTATATTTCTATTTTCCAGGTAGAGTGGTACAGCTTTGACATGTAGAAAAAAGTATTTTGCAGAGAATCATGGAATAGTTTTGTTTGGAAGGGACCTTGAAATCACCTCATTCCAACCCCTTGCCATGGGTAGGAACAGCTTCCACTAGACCAGGTTGCTCCAAGCCCTGTCCAACCTGGCCTTGAACCCTTCCAGGGATGGGACATCCAATTATAAGCCTCCTTTTGTTCTCCCCAGTTACCCCTTGGCTGCAACTCATAAATTAGGGAAGCATCAGGCTGCTTCAGTATCTTTAGACAGATAAAACAGAGAGGTTATGCATGTTCTTAAGAATAATAAAACAATTTTTGTAGCCATTAATAGTAAGTAAATAATGTTGAATTGATAAAAATAGAAGATCTAGCCTACTCAAGCATTATTTTTAAGGGATGATAGTTCTAGCAGCATGGTATTGGACTGCTTTGCTTTTGTATATGGATTTATCAACATTTCTGGAGGTAATATCACTGTTTTAGCAAGGAAAATACTGTATGTTTTCACTGGCAGGTGTGCAGCATTTTTTCTCTAAAGAGGGGACCACATCACCAGGCATGGGGTTGAATGTACAAACTAAATTAACAGGATAACTTTGCCATCTGATAAAGCCTGCAAGTCCTCATCTCCTGACCAGCCAGCTGAGGGAGGTGCAAAATACTTGGCCAGACAGATTGTGTGCACAGCCTTTAAAGCAACACATGAAATAAATTTTTATGAGAACAGCATTTCTGCAGAACCTGGTGTGGAAGAGGAGCCTGCCTGCTGCTCCTGCTCTACCTGCCCATGAAGGGGTGGACTGGGCCTATTTCCACAACTTCAGTCAGCATTTTCAGAATCAGGGTATCCTCTCCTATCCTTCTCTGAGAAAAGGTGCTTGCTGGGGAAAAACAGCTTTGCCTCTTTCTCCCTGTTCTGCCACAAGTCTTGATGACGGGCTGGAATAATGTCAGTTGTCCTGATAATAAGAAATACTGAATTCCTCACCACTGTGAAGTAAAACAATAAGTTGCTTTACGATAATATTTGCCTTGAACCACACTTAGACAATGCTCTGAATTCCCCCTGAGAGGCTAAACTAATGCTTTAAACTCAGCTCCATGGGTTATTTATAGATCCTCTGCTGGTTGGTGATAATGATCCTCCTCAGGCTTAAGTCACAGGCAGAATAATCCCCTGAATTGGAGACCTTTTATTAATTGTTCTTGTAATTTCACTTTGTGGGAGGAGAGCTACGTCCTACCTGTGTGCTTGGATGCTATTAACAAAACACCTCAAAGAGCATATTGTACTGTTCCAAAGGAGCCTTACCTCAGAGAACAGGGACCTGCAGTACCTTGGCTCAGATTCCCAAGAAACTGCCCAAACTTTATCCTGAGGAGGATAAAATTCTCAGGCTTTATCCTGAGAATTTGCTTACTGCAAACCTCCATGGCTGAGGCATCCTTCACATGCCCACAGCAGCAAGAGCCAAGAGTAGTCATCCCAAACCACACAGCCAAGCAGATGTGCTGTCCAAGGTATTCAACACTGTCAAATGCTAAAATAATTATTTTCCTCCTTTTTTTTTTCCCTTTAATTTTTAATTAATTTGGAATGTAGCAAGCCCTAATCAGATAACAGAAATGATTGCTCATTATTCAGAAAGAACCAGATGCAGAACAAATGCTCCCTCTTCTTTAATGTGCCTTTGGGAACAAAGAAGCAGGAAAATTGGAAAATTGAAATTGGAGCAGAGAGCCTTAGAGCTTCTGTAAGGGTGGAATAATGTAGCCTTTACTATACAGCTCCTCTGACCTCCTTCACTCAAGCCTCTTCCATGATGTCCTAACTAATGGTGCAGGTCCTGTAGAGGTAGTTAGGAGCAGAAGGTGTTAATAAAACAATTCTCTGCTTTTATTCCTTCCCCTGAGGCACGTATAAGTTTGGGGGCGTTTATGCTGGTGTATGGAAAGGGAATGCATTCTTGGGGGTTTGTCATCATGTTTAGCAAGGTGTTACTTTCATGCGAATCTCACTCTGGCAAACAGGTATTCTCCAAAGTGATAAAATTATTTTCATCACAATTTTATTTCCTTCACCAGATTTTTGCCCAGTTTTTTGCATATGTAAGTGATGAAAAAGAAACCACATTCCACAAAAATCTTGAAAAAAATGTGAGCACTTGAAAAATCATTGGCATTACAGATCTTCTACCAGCAATTCCACTGAAGGGTGCAATGAGAAAGCAAATGGCAGATTATTTCCCCTCAGTTTTCATGCTTCCAAAAGAGTTACAGGTGAGAAGTAATATCATAATGAAGTCAGTAAAGACAAGCTTTACACTCCCTCACAAATTAAGAAGGGTCAAAACTTTGTTAGAAGGTCAGGTCCTACACTAAAGGAAAAATAATTGTATAATCAGACAGTTCATTGGTGACACAATGGAGTGTTACGTGCACCACCAATAGCTGCTAGGATGCAGCTCCACTCTGGAAAATGTTTTAAATTAATTTCTAATGGACCATGCCTGCAACAAATTCTCATGAGATTCCTTCAGAGAAACATCTTACTGAGGGACCTAAGGAGAAATCTCTTTGGGAAAACTCTTTCAAGCTGCTCTTAAAATTAGAATGTTGTACTACCAGATAAAAAGACAAATGTACTGCAGATTTACTGATATGAAGAGTACCTGCTGAAATTTCTTTGTAGTCTTCCATAAAAGTTGAAAATATACATATTTCAAATGTTGAGGAACTGGTCTCTGTTAGTCTGCTTCAGTATTTCAAGCAATGGGAGCCCAAAAGAATAAATTGCCCAATCAGGATTATGTTTACAGTGTGGATTAACTCTCAGAGAAAGAAATGCAGACACTGCAAGTTAGGAACTGCCCAGTGAACAGGAGAAATATTCAGAATAATTAAACGTGGAATACTGATAATGTTTGAGTAGGTGATCCTTCACAGGTATTTTGTATAAACTACACAGTAGTACAGTACTGCACAGATATGTGCAGCAGTTCAACAGATGCTTACACTTAGAAATGAATATTATAAAAGATAATTTAAAAATCATCTTTTTAACCAAGTTTTCTGTATCTGTATTAGCTTCCTGAAGCTCCACTGGTAATTATGGAAAGGACCCCCATAACCAGCCACCCCATTTGATTTCAAAGAAGTAAGCTAGTAGCAATATAGTGAACACAAAATATATTATTTAGTCAGTTTTGCAAAACATCTGCAAAATAAGTAAATAAACAAATCCCCAGAGACTTTTTTCAAAAAGTCTTCAAATGAGCCTACAAAACAACACTTACCACAGAACTTCATTAAAGAGAATTAATGACATAATCTCTCTGTGTGTTTACTTCTTCAGGACAATTACTCGAGGCAGGAAATCTTTAGATAAAAACCTTTAATGATGCTAAGTCTCCTATCTAACCTCCTTCCCGAAAACATTACAGTTAATGATGACAAATTCTTTCCTTTTGTATCATAATAAAATCCAGTCTTTGTATGTGGTTCAATAAGAACAAAAGACAATTTTCCCTCCTTCTTTCTGCTTATAGATTGACACTGGTAATTAACTTATGAGAAGTTTAAAAAGGTGAAAAAAACTGTTTTTCTTCTTTTGTCAGTGTAACTTATTTCTTCTGAACTTGCAAACAGATCAATTTAATGAAAGACCAGCAAATTCAGGATTTCTGGGGTACAGTGAATGGGGGATTAATTTGCTTTTCTCTTTCATAGGCTGCGAAGAGAATGGGATGAACCTACAAGATGCAGTTAGACCAGGTGAGAAAGATGAAAGTATAGCTACAGATGGAAGAAAAACTACCTGGTGGTGTGTACAATCTTGTGAGAGTCAGGAGCTGTGAGAAGGATTTATAAACCAGGAAACTGGAAGGGAAAGCAAATACTGCCAGCCTGGAGTGTGGTATGTAGTACTGTGGCAGGAAAGCTCATTTCCAGATAGTCCTATCTAAGGGCCACATGCTGCTTGGGAGCACAAAAGTGCCAGCAGATCTGCTTAGCTACTGATACTGCCAAATAGATTGGGAGGTTATCACAAGTTTTCAGTTACTACGCAAAAAATGAAGTTGGGCCAGTTCTGTTTGTATCTAATGAGAAAAGAGCCCGTTTTGCAGAAGAAATTATGGAGCTGGGGATAATGCACAGAGGACTGCAGGGTTCTTCAGTTTAGCTATGATTTTGCATCTGAGTCTAAAGTAAGTCCTGTCAGTGATGCTAGTGGCAATGAGTCCTCTACTATCCAGAGGATTTGCAGAAGCCTTTTGCCCTTTAAAGGACCCACTATTAGGGACATGCATATAGAAAAGGCTCTGGTGCACTTTGATGACATCATGTACTCCTGAGAAGGTGATCCTTGGGTTTAAATCCCAACAGTAATTTTTAGCATTTCCTATACTAAGACTGTGTTCTGACAATTATTGCTGGGAAGGTGGTGGCAGCTTTAGACACAGAGCTGCTTGTTACTGCAATGCCAGAACTCACCCTGACAGTCTAGCTGGGGGAGTGAATCTCTGGAGTGCTCCTCATCAACACTGCTGCAGAAGTCAGCCCCTCTAATCTGTGCTGCTGCTGTGGCTGTCTCAAGTAAGTCAGCTGATTTAACACTGGAGTGGCTGAGGAGAGCTCGTGTAATCTGTTCCCTGGCTGAACTGTGGGGATGGAACTGCCCTCAAGCAGCTGCTGGTGACAAACAGGAGAGACTTTCTGCATAGGTCATCTGAAGGACACCTAATGCTGCTGCTAGTGCTACCTTTGGCAGGCTGGAATCAATACCAGTTCCTTTAGAGGCTCCTTATCAGTCTGGGTAAAGCCAGAGACTCTACAGAAAAAGTACTTAAATGCTTGAAAAGCATAAAGCCGATGTTTGAGGCAATGTCCACCAATACCAGAATTTTTAAATGAAAGCTCTTACTGAAAGAGTAAATGAAATTGTCTGAGCAAATGTCCAATTACCATTGCACATGCAAAAGAAACATGTTTGATTCAATATTGCATGTCTTCTTTCTCTTTGGCAGGACCTGGGTAACAGTAAGACATTGATAAAGTTCAATTAGGAACTTTAGGAAGTTCTTAGCTGAACAGAAGGTTCTGGTAGGCGCTTTGTTACTAGAGCTGGGCCAGGGGAGCTGAGGAAGGACTTTCACAGCTCAGAGAACTGCTGGTATTTTCTTGTATGTCCAGCACAGAATGTAAAACTACATGATAATCTTTTGAAGTACATGCTGGAGTTTCCACCTTTTGAATTTAAAATACAAAGCACTGCAGTTCAGGCATGAAAAACAAAACAGCACACACAAGAGTGGACTCCCTTGCCTGAGTCTAAAATGTAAACAGAGTGCACACCCTCGGACAAATACCCACCATAACCCCCAAACCCAAACAGCAGCCCTTCTGAGTATACTAAATCCTGCTGTTACCTATTGGTGTTATCAACTTTTATCATCCCCTTCCTTCACTGAAAGTAAAATCATGTTCACTTTCAACTCTCAGATCACTGTTTTTTCCAGGCTGAAAGAAAACACGTTTCCCAGAGAGAAACACCCAAAGAACTCATTATTGCTGTAAAACACAAGAGCTCTTTTTTAAAGTGATTTCCCATCTTTGTGGTTGCTGGGGCTGGGCTGAGGCAGAGGTGACCATCAGAGGTGCCTGGGGAAGTAGGAAAGAAGCTCGATGTTCATTTTCTCCAGGTGACTAGGTCTCAACTATGAGCTCAAGGGCTGTGCTGTGTGTGCTCACAGCGCATCCCAGTTGTGTACCAGACACAGTCTTTCTCACAGGGAGACTGGAGGATATTCAGGCCAGCACTCCTGGTGATACCCTCAGCTGGGACTGGTAGATCAGAGCTGCAAGTTTTCAGCACATGCCCCTGCTAGGTGGAGCAGGCATCACCCCTAAGTCCCTGTCAGAGCCACACTGAGGCCTGTGTGTCCTGGGAGCTGCACAACTGTTAATACCACCAAAAGGTTATATCAAGGTCCCAGTCTGGGGTTGTTTGTTCAGAAGACAGATCAACAACACAGCTGGAAAGCATCCAGGTAAAGTTTCCAAGCCCTTTCTGATCTCTCCGCCCTCATTATAACTCTTCTCCTCTACTCTCATGCTTCTGCAGAAGTTGTATCCACCTTGGAGAGGGGAGCAGGAGCTGCCAAGTCACCCAATCAGAAGCTCACTGCTTTGCTGGTGTGCAATTTCTCCTTGTTCCTGCTCTCCCTGCCTCTTTCCAATTTGTCAGCACCAACCTCCTCCATCCCTCTGCATAAGATACACCTTTGCATAAGATACACACCAGGGCTCTGGAGCTGGTGGGGGCAGCTGGGAGATGCAGCAGCAAATGTCAAAGTGGGAAACATGTAGAAAACTGAGAGCAAATTGTAAAAAAATAAATCAGTATTCAGGAGGATTTTGTGTTTGCAGATAGTCACACTAAATCCATCACTTCTGTCATCATCCTCAGGGCCCTGTCACAAAGCCTGTCCTCACTGGCTTTAGTGGGCTTCACATTAGATCTGTAAGCAATACAAAGTATTTAAAGAGCTGATTAAGAAACAATTCCAGGAGTCTGGCTGGCCAAAAGCCATTTTGCTGCTTGAATGATGCCCCCTGCTCAGCAGTCAGCTGCATCACTCTTGCGCCCTTTGTTTTCAGAGGATGTGTCTGTGGGTGACAGTGACAAAGAGAAACACACCTAGGAGACACCATTTGATCCAGGGCTGCTCCCTGCCAGGAAGGGCTGACTCGGGACTGACAGAGATGCTTGTCCCTAGATTTAAATACTACGCTGGCATCTACATTGCACTAGCCAAAAGAGAGTAGGCATACTTTTTTTTGTGGGAGTGCTGGTGCTAAAGCCAGCAATTTTCCTTTTGGCTGAGTCTGCAAAAGCAATCATTAATATGGTCAAAGTTAAAGGAATACTGTCAGTTTAGCAGAAGCCCTGTTTCTAAAGATTCTAAAGTCTCACTTGTAAAATCTGATAGGAGCAGAGTTTCTTATATTGCACAGTTAATACTGAAAACACTTTCTGTAGTAAGTTTGATTTTTGGTTTCCTTCCCCGCCTCTTGCAAATGTAAATTGAATAAAAATAAATGTGTAAACTCCATAAACTCATTTCAAAGTCTATCAACAAACCCCTTCCTGTGCATGTGTTGGGCCAGGGAAGTGGGGTAACTGCAGGGTGAAAGGAAAACTGCAGCTCCTTCTGCCAGAAGATAGTGCTTCCCTATCTCCCCATTCTGAGCACTGCCATAGGAAGCATCCAGGATTTCAGATAACAGTGTTTGAGGCAGCACAGAAATGGTGACCAGTGTTCTCTTTTCAACAACAGTTTCAGTAACTTTGACCCATACTTCAAGGGCAGCTGCTGGTGTTGACTGTTTTCGAGGATGGCTCAGGTAGACAGAGAGGACACACTGTGCAAACAGAAAATGTTGAGCTGTCATTTGCCAGCTACCCACGAGGTGGAAAAAATGAAGACCTGATTTTATTTGAAGGCAAAACCCACCTCACTCTTGCAGGGTGGCAAATAGCAGAATAGTCAGAACATAATCAGGGAAGCTGCTTAGTTTAATGAATGCAAATATGATAAATTGCTTGTTTATAAATTACTTACTCCTTGTAAATATAATTACTGAAGTATACAGTAGTTAAAATCATCAAAATCATAGGTCTCCAAGCTTGTGAGCTGTGTATTAGCAATGCTAAGTGTTACCACCAGCCAGTTCAGGCACGAAAAACAAAACAGCACACACAAGAGTGGACTCCCTTGCTTGAGTCTAAAATAGCCTGAGCCTAAAATCGTATTTTATTACCAGTAACAATATATTTATTTGCACTGCTTTGAGCACTACCCAGGTGGGACCCACAGTGATTACACTGTGAAAGTGTCAGCAACACTTCCTCTGGGGAATATTAATGGCATGCACCTTGGCTCCATGGATGGCATGGTCAAAACTTCCAGTGATTTCACTGAGAACTGGAGCAAGCCTCACATATGCTGCTCTGCTCTCTCCTGGCATGATCCCACTCTCCAAGCTGAGGGCTTGGGAGCTCCCCATGGGCCAGAGGTCCATGATCAACTGACACCTCAATAATTTGTTCCCTGGATGCAGTATGTTTTGAAGCCTTTCCCCTTCTATTTTTACTGCTGCTTGTTATTTTTGTGACATTTTTAAAGTCACCTTGCTCACGCTGAAGTGTTGTGAGGCTGGAAGATAAGATACAGGATCTCTGCAATTCAACACTGTAGCCTTTGGAACCGGATGTATCCACAGTGAATTGAGACACTGTCCTTACAGCTTTGTCAATGCTGTATTTTTCCCATTTGCCCTGGAAAGCACAGGAGACCTGAAAAATATGTGCAAAGAAGTCACTTGATCCACTCACAGGAGCAGGCAACTGCTATAGCTGAGTATGGTGACCTCTGTAGCCTTAAAGTAATCCTGCTGAGCAGTTATCCATAAAAGATTGGGAGAAGATGACACTAGAGGTGTATAATGTACCAGAAGATCTCCTAGGCAACTTCCAAAGCCTTCGGTCACTTAGGGCACAAGCATTTCAAGCACTGAACACAGGTAAGTTGCATTGCACAGTAATTTACAATAATAAACCATCACTGTTTCCTGCATTTAATGGCTCTCCACGAGCACACTTTTGGCAGCCTTTGGTCTGTTTTTTGTGCCACAATTATTACCTTTACATCTCTTCTTTTACCTCTTAATCGTTTACCTAAAATCTGCACTTAAGTGTCATTATTCCCTCAGTGGCACAATTATATCACCCCTTAAAATCCGTGTTGTATTTGTGCATGAAGAATTCACTGTTGGATTCCTCCATCCTTTTCACTTTTAAACCAAAAAATGAACAAGTAATGAAAGGAATAAACTCCCACAAAGTCTCAGTGTGATCCTGCCACATAGCAGTGATTGAGACACCAAGTGAAAAGTAGCTTCTCCAACAAAAACGCTGGGGGAGGTTTAAAAGAAATGTAGGTGGATGTTTGCTATTAAAAAAGGCTTATTGTACAGGGCTGGTATTAAACATGGGGTGATACCCCTGTGTCTGTCTTTGTACACCCAGACTTCAAGTCTGTGGGAATTTCCAAAGTGCAAAGAACATGGAGTAGAAGCCAGAATTATTTGTAAACATGGGATAGCTGAGATTTTATATAACAGGCTATTGCAGATTTATGAATCCAGGAAAGGAAATAATTACAAAGGAAATTAAATATAAAAATAGTCACGAACCACCAAAAAGAATGTGCTTGCACCTTTTTCTCTGGCATCAGAGTGTAACACCCACTTGCTGTGTGGCAGTTCATTTTTCTAGATAATTAGTAGTGCCAGGAATGGGGTCTCCAGTTTAAAAAAGAAACTTTACTTGGTAAATACTTCTCATTATATGTTCAAAATAGGTTTTAGATTGCCTAGACAAAAGGCTTATACTATATGCCTATACATCTAGCACAAAAACTCTAATAATAGTGTGTTTCAGTATAATGTGCTTCTTTTGAGAGCCGGAATAACTAAAAATAAGAGAAATTTTAAAGCCTAAAGCTAACCTACCATCTGATGCCATTTATTACCATCAGAACAGCATAAAACACAGTGTGTGAAATGTAAGATGTGAACACTGGAGGAATGGACACAGCTGCTTCTAGTTACCCTGCAGATAACTATTTATAGGGCTGGAGACACACAATAAAATCCAGTATAAATCAAGAATGCAACTGGCCAGAAACAAGATGGGGAGAAAGAGCTCTACGCCACTGGATGTTGTGTCACCTATGGTGCATACAGTGGCTCTGGGACCATGTCAGGGAGCTGGGAGGTTGTCCAGGATTTTTAGGGGCTTCCAAATACTGCCCTGAAGCCAGGCAGAGGTTTTTAGTGGGTTCAGTGAACAGATCATAGGAAAACACAACAGCAACCATTTTCTTAAGAGGAAGGAAATTACAATCCATACAAAAAAAGATCCATATTGAAAAAAAGGAAGTGGTAGAAAAATTAAGCTTCATGTGTGCACATCCAGCAAGTGAAGTGGGGTAGAAAGGTGGAATTTTAAAATAATAAATGAAGGACTTTGTGAAAAAAACGTGTATAGGTGCAACAAAAGGACACTCAAGTGTGTTTTAGAGGCTGCCAAGATACAGCAATGCGGTCTCATGGAATCCATACCTGTTTGCTTGTTTTCACCTGTCATTTTCTGAAATTAAAGGTACCAATTTTTCACAGAAATAGGACATTTAGTGCTGTCTGAAAACAGTTTTGATAGATGAATTTTAGCAAGTTTTTGGTTTCTACAAGCTATACACTGGCCTTGCTGAAATCACTGTTAATTTTGTGTGTTTGATGCCTGTTTCCTCACAGGATAGTCTGTGTCCAATAGGTCTGAATGGGAGGCACAACAACACTCCTGAGAATCTGGCTAAATAACAGTTGTATCTAAAATGCAGATTTTATGATCAGTGTTGGTTTACCGTCACACTCATTAATTACACCATAAGGAAAGAGTTTATGAAAGTGATAGTTTGAAGAAACATTAAAAAAACAAACATATTTTGTTAGTATTCTCATATTCTTACACTACTCTGACTGCTAATCAAAGTAAAAATTATACTGCTTAGTTTGGAGGAATATGACAACATAACCTTTATGTAAGATAAGTTATATTTTCCTTTGCATTTTGTTTAGGGATTGAATGAAGAATACCTTGATCTTTCTATATTTTCCTTATATTCACATAAGATCTGGGTGCACAGATCCAGGCACCAGTAAATTACTCATGGACTGGATGATTTCCTCAGTTAAGCAACCTGTTTGAGAATCAGTTTTTGGGTGCACCACAAAATGGGGAACTCCTTTGAAAGACAGGCAACGTTCAGCGAAACTCCTTGAATAAATATGCTTTGCAAGTTAAAAAGACACTGAGTACTGAAAGGTCAAGTATGGAATAAATTAATTCTGTAATTGATAACAAGCAAATTCCAGCTCTGGCAAATTATGTACTTAAAACAAATTATTAATATTTGTTTGTTTTCTGAAGTGTCTGGGATTTTATCCTCAGATGAAAAGAACCAAGGAATTTAAGATTTTGCTCTGAAGTTAAAGGATGTGGGTGTTTTGACCCAGCAGCTTCTGACTTATTGAAGTGAGTTTTCACAGTGTTGTGAATATTTTGCATAAGGAATATTTATATTTCTTTATATCTAAGCTCAGTGTTTGTTTGTTTTTAATGCGATCTAGAATGAACTCTTATAGTAAATACTGATGTTATTTAGAGGAAGCATAAATCAACTATTAATATCCTCACAGCTCCAGCAACTTCAAACCCCTCACTAAAGCAGAGCTGAAGACAGAATTAAGTTTCATAACACACAGAGTGGTAGTAATATGCATTTTTCTTTCCTCTTTATTTGTAATTGTTGTCTCAGAGCTGGGAGCAAGAGGGAAATATTTAGAATTCTGAGTTGATTACCATGCTGCTCTTGGTCCACCGAAGGTGTGAGATGTCTGCACTCTGCAGTCTCCTTTGATACAAATGCATCAGGAAAACAATTCCTGGTATTCCTAGAGAACTCCCTGCAAGAGGATTGCCTGACAAGGGCTTTTCAGTCTGATAAGGCTATGGGAGGGCTCTTTACAGCCTCCTAATTGTCTCCTCAAGTAATTGATGCCAGTGAATCAGCTTCCAGCTCCAGGATGGTGAATGCCTGACTCTGTTTACTGGGCTGTTGCAGGATTTTTAGAGGGGTCATACCTGTGAGTGTCATTTAATGTCAGCTGGGGAGAGACTGCTCCATTCCCCTGGAAAGTGCCAGGGTGCCCTAACAAGGTAAATGGTTTAAGTCCCAGAAAAGACTGAATACTCACAGTCACATTTTTGCTTTTGTTAAGTAGTGTCAAGTACCCAGCAGCTTCTGGTTCTGTCTGAATAAATTCTGGCAGCCTCGATATCAGCTTGTCTTTGACCCTTGGATGGCATCACCCAAAGATAAAGCAATGAACTAATTGACTTGGGAGCTTTTAGAACAATGTTCAGGTAAGCGTCTTCCACTGCAAAGCAGAAGAGGCATAAATAATTTAAAGACAGAGCTTTTACTCAACTACTCTTTGCTTATGAAGAAAGTATTGGAATTTCAGTCATGAAAATAAACATACTGAGGTAAATGGTAAAGCCACCCAATGTACAAGAAGTTTAAGCACAGAGGATGTAATTTTCCTTAACTTGAATGTTATATGTGAGATAACATTTATAAAATCTCTTTTCAGTTGCCATGCTGATAACTAGAGATGCAACATCATATGCTGGGAAGAATTAAGGATGAAATGCTCTCTGTTTTCTAGACCATGAGAAAAATTTGGGCAAGATTGAAAAGTTATACCCTAGAGACAACATTCAAGCCTGGGCCATTCGTGCTATGTGCATTTACATAACACCATCAGAAGCTGCCAGTTTTCCCCAAAAAGGAAATGAGCCTCTGGTATCTTACATAGCAGACAGGAGTGGACGAACCCCCTGATTTAGGCCCACCCTGCAAAATGTTAATCTAGATATTACAATCATTTTGTTACTCTGCATTAAAGGTCTTGAATTGTGTTGCAGTGTGTTAATCTCAAGATGCCTCGAGAATGGCTCAATGTGTCAGGAAAGGCTTTCCTGATGCTTCAGATCCGAGTCATCAACTGGGTTACAGAAGACAAAGGTAATTAATTCATTTCTCTTATGACATGAGCTTTAGGTCTTTGTGGCTAAGGTATCTTGAAGCTTTGATTATTAGCTTACCCTTTTAAAAGTAATTCCTACAAATAAATTATTGTTTGGAATCCCAGTGTACAGAAGGAAGGGCTGAGAAAAGCGATTTGGCATCACCTTATTGGAAAGAAAATGATGGAAAAACTCCTATAAGAAGAGAGAATGAAAATATCAGGAGCTAATTTGTAGACACTCCTCCAAAAGGTCATGGGAGGCAATGGAAGGAATGAAACTGGTGATGGAAATCAGCATCAGAGGCAAACATCCCAAAAATGCAATCTTCAAAAAAGCAGCAGGCAATCAGGCAGGGGTGCTGTGAGAATCCACAAAGCTCACGTCAGCACTAACCTAGAGCAGCCACCAACTCCAGTCCCCATCACACCCAGGCAACACCCCTGCTTCCAGGGAGCTGCACTCAGGGGTCAGAAACTTGCACATAACACCAAGAGCCACCTAAAAAAAGAAACTCCAGGCACCCATTTTCTATGGCCCCAGGTTGGGATGCAGTGACTCACTGCATTGTGCATGTGCAAGGTATGGTGAGAGCCTGAGAAGAACCAATTTCCGTGAACTGAGTAAAATGATGCTGAAAAAATAATTCTCAGGTGTAAAAATAGAGCGATCTAAAAACAGAACAGATCTAAATCTAAAAATTATATTGTCTGCGCTAATTGCTAAAATTACTGTTTGTTATCAGTTTTGGAACTCGTTCTTATTCTTGCTTCATTAACAAAGAAAGGAACAAAGACATAGAAAACTGCAGTGCTGCTGACTGTCCTAAGGCAAAGTGAAGCTGTTAAATCACAGGTTACAAATACAAACAGGGGCTCATTTTTTAGATAAACATTTTGGACTTAACCTGACCTTTTCTTAAAAATACTGCATGGAGTAACTTCTGGGCTTTATTTTCTCTGTTGCACAAGCAGACTTAAAGCCTCTCCATTTCCTGCCCACCAATGGAATTGGATTATGACCTAGAGTTTCAGCTATCCTGGCTTTTCTATTTCAAACCTGGTAACTTTAAGTTGTGGTATTACACTAAGAATAGAAATAATTTCTCTCTCCGCCTTATTTTGGTTGTTCTGGGACACATTCTGCCCTGTATTGATAAGAGTTTAAAAATAAGTCTAGTCAAACTTAAAATATTTTTATGAGAAGAAAGTGCCCATGTCTTTTACAGAGAATGTAAATATTAGCGTCCCTTAGAAAACAAATAAGTTCAAAGGTGTAGAGGGGTAAATATTTTTCCTTGTGTTAATTCCGTATTCCAGTTTTCCAGGCAGGCCTGTATCACCATTAAAGCTTTTACCTCCAGCTCTTACAGCAGGCACAGGCCCACCTTCCCCAAGTTCTAATGATAAGCTTCGAGCTAGTTTTTGTTTTGTGTGACCTATCTGTGTGGACCTCATTAAAGCCTTTAGGCACCATGTGGATAAAAACATTTGGAAGAGCCTCCCAAGACTCCATCCCCTCAGCACAGCAGGTCAGGGAAGAGTGCTGGAGTGCACGGCTCTAGCAACAGCGGGGAAGGAGGTGGGAGGGGGGGCTTCAATATAAAAAGCAGGAATACTTAAACAATATTTTTCTTACTATGCTTAGTATGATGGGAATGTAATAGAAAACAGCGAGGATAAATCTCGTTAGGTAATGCTGGCTTTGATGGTGGCTCATCTGCTGGGTGGAGGATGCCTGGATCTGCTCTGATGCCTGGATCTGAGTGTAGCTCTGTCCAGCAGGGTGCTGGGGGCAGCTGGGGTCAGGGCTCACCTGTGGTTTGTGGCACTGCTCAAGGGATAATCCTGCCAGTGCCTTTCTGTGCCAGCTTAAGAGCTCTTGCCAGGGGCATCCATGCCCTTGTGCAGCAAGCAGGATCATGCCCACTGTTTGCTGATCCAGCTGCAAGTTGCCTCTTCAGGGAAAACCATGTGGAATGCTTGAGCAGACATGAGCCAGAAGGCAGGAGCACGTGGCTCACAAAGAGCAGCTACAAGCCCTCTGCTCTGCCGGGCTCAGTTTCACTTTGACCGAGCAAATCCAGGCAGCCCATAGACAGGTCTCACTGTCAGGCCAGTGAGAGCAGCACCATGGCTTAGGGAATCTGTGTTTCTCACCCCCAGGATTTACCAACGGGTACACCACCCTTCTGATCCAGGTGCCCAAGGATGGGTACCCGTCGGGAGACATGGCGTGGTGCAGCTCCTGGAAACCTTGGGGGCATTGAGGGAACGTGGACCAGTGTTGACAATGTGCAACGACCTCATGGAAGAAGGTACACGTACACACACACACAGAGTCACTGTTTTGCTTTCCTCTAGTGTGCTGCTGCAGGCTGGAGGATGCACGCCTGGGTGATTTTAAAGAAATTTATGTGTTTCATCATGCCTGGGCAATTCTAAAGAAATGCGTGTACTTATATTTGGCTACACCTGGCAGTCAAGTCACGGCCACATGTGTTCAAAAATGTCTGAAAATTCACTTTTTTGTCTGGTTTTGGAGGGCCAGCTTTCTTCACCTGCTTCGGAGGGCACAAACAACGGGCGGGAAAACGAACAGCCCGTTACCGGGCGGCTGGGCCAACAAACCCCTCCTGTGCCTCGCAGTTAAGCGCTGCGAGGACAAGGGCGAGCGGCAGGTGCCGCGGCCGCGCAGCCTCTCGCGGGCGG
>VXBU01016461.1:94335-190361 GCA_013400315.1 Bombycilla garrulus | reverse complement strand
AGCGGCGCCTCGGTCCCGCCCCCGCGGGGGGCGGACGGCCCCGCCATTGGCCGCGCGGGCCGGCGGCGCCTCTCGGTTGGTCGCTGAGGCGCCGTGGGCGGGGCCGCGCCTTCACCGTGAGGTGCGGGAGGGCCCCTGCCGCCGCTGCCGCCGGTTCCGGGTCCGCGGGGGAGAAGCCGCGGAGGGCGATGGCGTAAGTGCGAGGGGAGAGCCAGGACCGGGCTGCGCTCCGCTTCTCACCGGGATGGGCCCGGCGCGCAGGGGTCGGCCCCGCCGCTCGCCCTGGGCCTGCCGGGAACACGCAGCCGCCCCCGCGCCGGGAGGAGCCGCGGTTCGGCGCGGGGCTCTGCCGGGTCGGGACGGGGAGGAGGCCTGGCGCCTATCCTCCCTCCCCGGAGGGCGGTGTGGTGACCCCCGGGTGCCGGTCCCGCCGTGCTTCCCGCGGTCCCGGCCGCTCCGCTGGGGAGCGGTGCCAGGAGAAGCCCCTCCGGTGTCGGGGGTTCAGTGTTTTCCCTTTGGCGTGGGTTAACGCCGTGCAGAAAGGGCGTGAGGCCAGGGTGCGGGAGCTCAGGCGCCTCCGGTTGTGTTTGGCCTGCGAGGGAAGTTTTCCTGTGCTGATCCCTTGGCGGTGAAAGGCGATCTCTGGTCCTGAGAAGGGTTTAACACACGCAGAGAGTGATTTAACAGGACGTGCACCCGCTTTTTGGTGTGTCTGAAGCTGTAGTGGTAATGATACGTAATGATGTTACGATAACGTGCTTGCACTTTGCTTTATCAATAAAAAACCCGAAGTAATTACCAATGTAACATGTACGTAACAGATTAATACATAACATAACACTGATACGGTGGAGGGGTGTTTTGGAGGCAGCCATGTAGTAAATATCTCAACCACAATCTCTGTCTGTGCTGGTTTCCCATCCTAAGACACATTCCACAGTAACCTTCAGTCAACTTTGTGAAAACTTCCCAAGCTGGTAATGGCCTGCAATGTGTAACTTTATCAGGCTTAATATTGAAAAGGCCACAGTTGTTGCTACATGAGTTCTGTTGTGCCACTTAATCCAGTAATTCTGCTTTCCTGGCTTGTTTTTGTTATTGCAGTCGTGCAGGGTTCCCTCCCCCCACCATGCTTCTTTTGTATAGTGACCAGCTAAACGATGGGGCCAGAAATTTTGGCAACTGAGAAGAAAAACTGGAGTGGAGGAGGGAGTATTCCTCTTGTTTGTAAAAGTATGTTAGTAGATTATTCAAACAGCTGTTAATAAAAACAGTATTGAGTGTCCATTTAGGCAGTTGGCTCTGAATGGATGTTCAGGGATGTTTGTTGAAGATCATGGCCTGAATTGACATGACAGTGTTCATGAGTAGGTTTTGCTTATGGTGGATCGTCTGGGCTCACTGTGTCAAGGTGTGGACACATTTAGGGAGCACTCTTATCCTTTTGCATGGTGTGCTGAAGTCAGTCCCCCTTTTGGGAATGCTGATAAGGAACTTTGGCATGTGAAATGTGCATCAGCTGCTGTTTAGTGGTTGCTCTTTTGCACCATTTTATCCCGTGGGAAATAGGCAAGAGGTTAACGCTTTTGGTTAGCAGCCTGCAGAGTTATCCTGTGTTTACTGTGACACTCAATACCTTCTCCTAGTAACTTCTTATCTCCTCACATAACTCATTTTGGCACTTGTTGCTGCACCAAAATCTTTGTGGTGACTCCAGGCTGCGATGAACCTGCCTAAATAGTTAAGGGAACTAAAGGTAGTTAGCTACAAGACTTATTCTTATTTTGATTTATGGCAAAGACTTCCCCTTTCCCCAAACTGTGGTGATGTATCAGAGGAGAAGTATAGAGGAAGTATACTTCTGGAAAAATTCATGGGCATGGAGTAGATTATTTAGTTTCTTAGAGTATTTCAAAGGTACAGTGCTGTACTAAATTAAAAAAAGAGGAGGAAAAAAAAGTTATTGCCTTGTTGTTAAGACCAACAACAAAGGCCCCAAAGGCGATATTTTATTTTTCTCTCGAAGCTGAGGAGTGTGCATGAGGGAAATCCTTATTTATTTCTACCACTGTGAACCTTTAGGTTCTGTTGTTTGTGGGTTTTGGGGTGGGGTTTTTTTTTTTTTTTGGTTTTTTTTTTTTTTTTTTTTTTTTTTTTTTTTTTTTTTTTTTTTTTTTTTTTTTTTTTTTTTTTTTTTTTTTCCTTTTTTTTGTTTTGTTTTGTTTTGTTTTGTTTTGTCCTTTTTTCCCTCTGCTGCATCAAAGCCTGGCAATGTAAGCAGGAAAAGAACTAGCTCTCCTGAAGAAGTCTGGGAGGCAAGATTAAGCAGTATATTTTTACTTTTTGGAAGTTAAATTCAAAATCATTCCAATTCAATGAGGGATTCCTAGGCTATCAGTGGAAGTACTCTGTGCTGGTTGCCATAGCAGGAGTTTGTCTTTGATCTCTTCTGCAGGAAAACTCATGTCATGTACTCTTAAAAATAGATAAATAAAAGCTACTATTTGTGCTGTGAAATTCTATCTCATTGGGTAGGCTATTGTGAGAATGATTTTTGTCTTTTATTTTACCATTCCTTTGAGCATGCTTTAATTTTGATTAAATTAATTTTGAAGCAGACCTGTTATTTACTAAGCTACTGTAGTGCAAGTTCTGTTTGGCAAGGCTGTCCACACACCAGCTCAACCAGGTGTGACTCTGCCAGGCTCTGCTTTCAGTGTAGCTGCTTCTGCTGGAGGCTGTAGCAGGATTTCATTAGTATAATTAAAGCTCTAGTTTATTTTGTTTACAGTTTACTGCTAGTGGGACTTCAAGCACTGGCAGACAGGGAGGAAAATAGACCTGAATCTTTGCTGTTTTCTTAAAAAAGCTCAGAGCTGCTCGTTTTAGTTGGGTACCAGGTATGAAGGCGATGCAATTTGCCCTGTGGTAGAATTGCTCTATAGGTGCTGTCACTTCCCTTGGTTTTTGTATGTTTGGGTTTTTTGTTGGCTTTTTTTTTTTTTTTTTTTAAACAGCTTTCTTTCTTTTCCTTCCTCTTTTCTTTGCTTGTTGAGTGAAGAGTAGCTGAGTTTCCTAAGCTGTGCTGGGATGGGTTTGAAGTGTTTGACCTAGCTGGAGAGTTTTGGGACAGGCGCCAAGGTTGGCAGCTTTTTGTTTTGTGAGATGTGTTTAATGTGCTTCTGGGTGCTGACAGTGTAAGAATATCCTGAGAGGAAAATTGTGTCTATGTTTGTGAGCATCCTTTATAGTATCATTTATGTATGTAAATCTCTGATTTCTCAGCAGAAGTAATGGAGACCCTTGGAAAGGCAGTGGTGGAGTGGGTAATGCAAAAATGCTGTTTCTTTCCTTCTTTCCTTTGGGTTAAGGCATGCAGACATGTTATCTGCATGCATTTATTGAGAGCAGGGGGATTTGCCTCCTGTCATTTAATGTGTCACTTTGGGTGTAATTGGAACTACATTGATGATTAATTGCTGTAGAAGTTGGGAGTATCCTCAGGATGGTAGTTAACCTCTCATAACACCAATTAACATATATTTGGTAAGCACTTGATTTCTGTGAAGATCTGAGGGATATGTCTGGCAAATTTGAACTCCTGGTTTATTCCCCCTGTGAATTCCAGCAGTAATAAGGGAATTAGCCGTGTCCATTATTTCCCTACTCACTTCATGACTACATAAAAATATTTCTTCTCAATATGAAATGTCATTTTTTCCCCCACCTTTGGACACCTCTTTTTATTCAGCTGTTTCTACAAGGGTGTGCCAGGAAAATGGCTTTACAAAGGATGTGGTAAACAGACATTTCTTTTTTCTTTCTCCTCTTCTTGCCCAGCTCAGGACCCACATCACCCTAATGCTCCCAGGCACTGAGTAAAACATTTGTTATCTCTGTGCTCAGCTGTAGGTGCAGGGCAGCCCTTTTACAGGTGGGTGCAGCTGTCCTTGCCAAGTGGCTGCACTCTGGCCACTGAGTTTCTGGTTTCTCTCCTGCCAGCTCCTGCATATATGCATGCCTCCTGTAAATTTTTTATGACTTAGCTCAAGCAGAGGTTTGTTCTTGGTGTTGAGTTAATTTGCCAGACTGAGGTTAAAATGAGTTTACCTATCTGATGTGACTGAAATAAGCTTATAACGACTAATAGCAGTTGCTTTGAGTGTTTGGCTTTTTAGGGATGGAATATTTGTGGTGAAAATTGCATTGGGCTTGTAACACTGGAAGCAGGCTGAAAATGAAGTGCATCCCCCCCAGGATCGTAACTTCCCTTGCATTTTCTTAGTACTGTGAAGAATGGTTTGTGTGTGACACAAGTAATTAAAATTCACTTTTTAAAGTCTGTTAACTATGTGGTTTTGCTATAAAGACAGCTTGGCTGATTGTGAGGTGCAACTTCACAGTAAAATTGAACCCTTGTATCTGTAAGGCAGTTCAGTGTCTGCCTTGAGCCTGCTAAGTGCTCCAAGCATGCACAACCCGAGAAGCAGATCTCCTAGTATTTCAGTTTGGGCATCCTGAATAAGGAATTTGGCCTTTATCTCTCCTTGCTTCAGATCTTCATTTGGAGGTAGACGACTACACAATGCCCTAAAGGACTGCTGTGAAGATAAAATATGAGTGTCAGTGTTCTGTCACCTCAGTGCCACAGAGTATTCCTTTTCTTCCATTTTCTTCCCAGGACAAAGCTAATGCATTTTGTATTTATTAACATGGTATGTAGTAAATGAGAGCCACAAGTGACATAATGAGTAGTAAAAATGTGTTTAAACAATAAGGCAGTGGAGAAGGTGAATAAATCCAAACACTTATCATGGTTTTGGACTGTATTTCAGCATGCTGACTGAGCTGTCCATCACAGAACAGCAGAGACCTTGAAAAAAGATTATAAATAAATGCAGAGATACAAATGTGAAGTTCTGGGTTTCTGTTCCTCTTTGTTAATTTTCTTTTGTGTATTTGCGTGGTTGGCAAGAGTCAGTTTCACACCCTGGGGTCTCATCATTCCAAGAGTAGTTCCTTGTAGAATTTACTTCAGAGAGTACAGTAGACAGTAGGAAGGAACATTCCAGGCTCAGCAGCCTATATGGATCACTGTTCCTGGAGAGTGCAGCGGTTTGCTGATGGCAAAGTTCAGTTTTCACGCAGGAGTAAATGTAGCAGAGTATGGGCAAGGAGAGGCCTGAAGGATTCAAACCCATGGTTACAGTGTATAGGGCATGGAAGAGGAAGGCTGCAAGGTCCAGGATTTAAACCTATGGTTACAGTGTAGAGGGGCTGGAAGGTGCAGGACTGTGGACAGAAAGAAATGCCGGTTATTGAAAGTAGCAAATATCTGTTCTGAAAAGACTGCGTCTCTTCCTCTAAGCAATCCTGATGGTCCAGATCCATCCTCTGGGCCTTATAAATGCACGGGGACATTATGAGCAGCGTGTACTCCTTAAGTCTGTGCTTGTATCCCCTTTCTAATTCATAATCTGAGTGGATTAAGCACCTGATTCCTCTGAGAGGTGTGTTGAGAGCTCACATCCAGTGCAAGTGTTGGTACTGCCTGGTTTTAGGTGGTTACACTTTAATTCCCAGCATCCTCCCATCAGGGAGCTTGATCCAGGGCAAAGACTACCCTAACAAAAGAAAAAAAAGAAAACAGTGGGTCAGTGTGTTCAAAGATCATCTTTGAGGCTCAAGTATGTTATATTGACACATGATGAGTGATGGGCGACTCCTACATTTATTTATGTGCAGGTAGAAAATATATCCCAGGAAAAATTTAAAGTATGTCCAGTTTATGGTTATGGATAGTGATGAAAAAAAAAAAAAATATGAACACTGTCTTTATTTACGTAGCTGAGTATCAAGATTCAATACTTTCAGTCTCCAAGCTGTCTTGCCGCAGTCCTGTTCAATGATTTTTAATCATGTCTCAGCACCACGTAATTTTGGGTGATAATTTCTTAGGAAAAAGCCATGGTTTGCTTCCTTGACAAGACAAATATTGGTGGTTGAGGCAATAGACAGACAGTCCTCACTTATTGACAACATTTCCAAGGTGGTCTTGGTCACAACAGAGTGACCCTGTTGTCCTTTGGTGAGAACAGGAGAGAACACTTTCTTTGATCCTTTTATGCTGTTGATTTGGCTTTCTCTCTTTACCCTGTGATTCAGGGGTTAAAGGCTCCCAAAGGCTGCCTGCAGAGGCATCATCTGCTTCATCATACAAACTGACATGTGGCTTTTTTATTAAGGTACTGTGGATGTCTTACAGCAAATCACAGTGCCATTATGTGATTTAATTTGCTGTTCTAAAGTCCCTTCTGAAACAGCAGCTCCTTTCTTAGTCTGTGTGCATGTGTGTGGTGTTTATTCCTCTCACTTCTCCTTGCAGGGAGAGTAAGTTGGTAGCTTTTTTATCATCCCTGCTGGAAACTGGTGTTGGTTCATTGTGTTTCTTTGTTGTTTCATTTTTCTGTTTGCTGCTTTCATGTTCTTTTCTCCCCATTCTATTACTTTTTGCAGAAGGGGTAATGAGCAAATTATTAACACTTGTTCTTGGGACTGTACTTGTATTGTAGTTCTAAACACAGGCTGTTGGTTCAGGGTGCAGCAGGAGAAACAAGGGCATTAAAGGCAGGTTTTTTTCCAACTTCTTCAAGTTAAAATAATGAGAGTAATATGAGCATTAAAGGAAAAAAAACAGATTAATTGCTACACTTATTGCTTACATTTGCAAATACTGACTGTTCCAAAGATGTTATGCTGCTGAAAAACTAAGGACTCATTAATGTTAGTTTTATGTTCTAGAGCCCTTGATGGAGAAACCAGCAGAGACTTCATAACAAAGGGGAATAAAGTCTACTAATATTTTTTGAGGGTTGAATACTGTCAGGAAGACAGGCTGCTAGGAGCTGGAAGGTATTAGAAAATAAAAAAGAAGCAGAATTAATGCTTCTATTTTTTGTAAAAAGATTTGACAGATAACGTCCAAGGGAGAAGACTTCAAATGAAACCAGTGCAACAAAAATACTGCTGTGTAATTACAGATGTTGCTGAGTTGAGCCATTCCCTGCTAATCACATTGAAATAATATAACCCAGTTGCAAGGTGATTTATGAGTGATTTGAAGAAGTGTGTAAGATCAGAAGGACTGGTTTTCTGTTCTCTTTAACAGATCAACCAGGTAGTCAGTTTTACAGAAGGGTGCAAATCCATCCTTTAGCAGAATTAATGGACACAGTGGATCAGGAGGTTTTGGGAATTTTCCATAACTTCTAGAAGTGTCTCGTTTGGCCTTTCATTCTGCAAGGGCAGGGATTTAGTCTCATGTTACATTTTTGCATGTCAGTAAGATTAATACAGCCTCATTTTTACTTTTATTTTCAGTTGCCTTTTGACTTACTGCTGTGGCACAACAGTTTTAGACATTTATTTGCTTTTTGTACGCTGAACAGGGCATTAAGAGTACTAAATTTGGAGAGCATATTTTGTTGATATGTAGTTTGTTTGGGACAGTCATGTGCCTGGAAGCTGTTCCGGCAGAGATGAGTGGAAGTGTTTCTGGAGCTCTGGAGTAGAAGAAGAGGTAGCTGAGAATCATGAACTTGTTATCAAACGAATAAAACAAGTACATTTGTGTTTGTGTGAAACAGACTGGTGGAGATGATTTAAGATGGTACATAGTCCATTTTTTTTCCAAACTGTACTATGCTTGGTACTTTGATTTTGAAGTGGCTTTCTTTTTCCTTCAGTTCTATAGGTGCTGTTGCAAAAACAGCGTAGCAATGGATCAAAGAAAAAATGATAGTTTTGTCCCAAGCATCACGCAACTGGAAGACTTCCTGACAGAACATGACTCCAACGTGGTTTGGCTGTTAGTAGGTAAGGTTAGCTCTCCTGTTTTGGTTAAATTTCTTTAATGATACCATAACAAGGGATTAGCATGACAATCAGGTACAGTAACTTCCTTCTGCCACTATGTGCCTACCTGCCATTTAATCTAGTGTAGTTTGGAAAGTGATCTAAGGACTATTGTGTTTAATGGCACGGCTTCCAGACTAAATTGTGTGCCACAATGAGCCTTTAAGCCAATCTATCATTTAATCAGTTATGAATTAGATTTGTAAATATGCCTGCTTATTTTTTTTTCTATATGCTGATTCTTTTTATATATATGTATCACTAGGGCTACTGCTTATATTGGTGTAGATATTTTTATTTTCTAAATCTACAAACACATGGATCAAGGACAGCAAAATAAATATGAAGTTGTACTCAGGTCCATGTAAGAATATTGAAAGTGTGCAATGAATTCAGACTTTTTCCAAAGGTACGTAATGCCTGCTTTCCAGCCTTAACTCTGACTTGGAGTGAGAGGCAACACAGGAACAACTTCATTTATTTCACACTCACTTCTGACAAGTTAAAGCAGTCTGTTGGCTGTTGACATACTGGAATTATTTTTCAGTAGGCCAAATCAAATAGAAAGGACATAGGTAAATTATTTGAGGGTGATTATTGTTTGTTATTTCACTTTTAATGTATTGAAATGGAAAGTTTGTATTCAATGTAGAGTTCTCAGTGTAGTCAAGATGAAAATAGGGGAAGTACTGGTAGTAGCTTATGCTAAAATGTGGAACAAATGCAAATAGATCTGAAAATTTTGTCTTCAAAAGCTTTGACTTGTTTCCTATTACGAGGTTTAGATAGAAACACATTAGAGTGATGTTTATTAACTGACCCAGTTTCAATCAGCCTTTCCTCCTCTGCTTTTATATGCTGACCTACGGCATCCTGTTATAAGGGAACATAAAAAGATATCATTAATTTCCTCCCCTAAATGCTGAAACAGCTAACTACTGGTCTCAGTAAAAGGTGATGAAGTTCAGAAATAACCTGCTCCTCAAAGGGATGTTGCTCACTTCTGGAATAATTTCTGAAAATCACATGCAGTAAAACTTTGGAAATGCCATTTCCAGAACTTGGTTTCAGTGAAGAGGCTTTTAAAATCAAGAATATAGTAGTGAAATTAATGAAGTGTATGGGATTTGGTGAAGGAAAATGCTGCAGTTTGTGGCAGAGGTGAGTCTAGTGCTGAAGGCAGCGGATGAGGACTGGAAACTGCTCTGGTTTCCCAATTTTTCTAACTATGTTTCACCTTAAGAGGGCACCTTCTTGACTTCAGCCATCTAGCAGTGTCTAGTTGAACTTTAAGCTCAAATTAAACTTTATGGACCCTCAGAGTGTGAGTCATCCCACCTTTCTCCTTCCCCACAGAGGACCAGCAGTGAGGAGCTTACTCACCTCAGTGTGGGGGGGTGAACACTGTCCTTGGAGCGTGCCTGCCCTCAGTGCCAGCTGGGGTTTGTTTCCTGGCATGTGGCTTCCACCCTCTCTGCTCTTTCCTGTGTGATCATCCACACAGATTTGATTTGTTTAATGTGTCAAGCAGCTTATTGCCTGAGGGTGTGAGCTACTTGAATTTTGGTCACACTGGTTCCATTTTTCCAATAAGGAAATAACAAAAGTCACGGGGAGTCATTTTCACCTTCTCTTTCTCTTTCAACGGAATACTGTTTTGAAGCAGTGGAGTATCCCACTGAAAAAAATAAAGGAACAGTGGAAGAACAGATTGTTTTTGTAAATGTTTTGTAATTTTTTTTGAGTAATCTCTTGAGAACTCTCTTCAAAGTGAAGGTGTCATGCTCCTATGCCCTTTCTGCACTTTAGATTTTCCATTAAAAATTTCCATTTTTAGAATAAATTAAAAACTTGTGTTACCAAGTTCAGGTTTTTTCCCTACTCTGCTTTGGGTGAAACAGAATGGTAATTATCTATAAGGTGAATTAGAACTAGTCAGTTTCTTGGCAGTACCATTCCTTTTGGGTTTGTCCTTCTGGAAGCTTAGAGAACCCTTGTAATTAGAAATAGGTTACTAGCTCTTAATCAACTAAAGTAAAAATTACTTGGGGAATTAGCAGACCTAATTTTTTTTTTTATAAAAACATGTTTCTCATTGGATTGCTATTTCCTTTTCCCTATCAAGTTCCATGCTTGAACTGTTGAGATATTTCTGCTAACCCAAGGGCTGGTACATTTCTCTCAGGATGCATCATTGTAGGAAATGGTTTCATAGATGATAATATTTCCTGTAATAATACATGAAAGACTAGAAATTTAAGTTACAGTTCGCAATTTGGTGAAGAGTAGGGAAGGGATGTAGTATAACTTCAGTTGTGTTGGGGTTTTTTAGGATATTGTGAAATACATTTCCGTGTGGGACAATGCATGTTACAATTCAATCTATAAAATCTAACTTCTTACATTATTAGTGGTGTTATGAGATAATGTGCAGGTCCTTTGGGAGGACAGTGTTTTTTTATATTGGGAGATGGAAGAGCAGTGAAGAATCTATATTTTTCTGGACTTCCCATTTCCCCTTCCCCCCCATCTCTTCACACCCTTCTCACACCATCTCTCTGAAAACACCCATTACAGTGTTCCATCATTTTAAAATTTTTTGGAGAGCAGGAAGAACACTGCTATGCCTTGTAGTCCTAATAGGTAAGGTGTTTATCTGCGTCAGTGTACTTTAAAAATGCTTTAATTCATTGTAATCTTTCAACAGCAACAATACTGTCCTGTGGATGGATTATCTACCTAACTTACTATAATTCCCGGAACATTGGACTCATTTTAACGTTGGTTCTTAACAGATTATATAAACATGGCTACATCCATATTGGTAAGTTATTATTAATGTCATGCCACTCTTTGCTGCTTTTTATCATACCTCAGTTTGCCAAAAATTTGAAGTAAACTCAATGTTCCTTTGTTAGAGCAATTTGAAAACAGTCAGTGGATTCAAAGCGACACTCAAGCCTTGAGTCCCTGTTGCAGCACTGTCCTTGCTTTCAAAATAAGCTGTCAGAACAACTAATCACAGGTTGATCCATGCTAGGACTATGATATGTAGAATTGATACTGGCTAGAGCATTTTGCATCAAAATCCATTAACTTTTTATTAAAATATTTTAAACTTTGTTCAATAAAACAGGTCAGTACAAATCACTTGGGCACTCACCCATTTACAAAAATATCTGGTGCTGAGTCACAGAGGGCTGTAGCCCACAGCCTCACTGATCACACTTTTAATTTTCTTTCACTTGCTCCTCTGCCTTCCTCTGTCTGCTTCACAGGATAGCAATGACTTTAGTCCTGGTATTTTTCTGCCGCTATGCATCATAAATGTAGTGAAAACTTAAAACCAGAAAATCCCACTCACACTTCACCTGTTAGAGACACCTTTGCAATTCATTTGTTTATGTCCTCAAGAATCTAAGAGCTGTATTCCAAACCGTGTTCAAATCCAGCTTTTTTGAAGAGTAAAATAGATTAAATACTGGCTGCTACACTTGATCTATAGGCTTTTATTAAAATTTCTCTGTGAAATTGCCATTAAGTAAGGACAGCTGATATGGCTGGCCAAATACGTGGTATTCTTTATAAACCTCATCAGTAAGTACAACATAATGGTAATTAAATCCCATGATTTACAGCTTGGTTTCAGTTGTTTAATGTAGATTTTTTTTTTTTTTTTTTTAAATTATGGTATGCTTAACTTTCTGTGAGTGAGGTGAAAAGCCTTAGGAAAAGTCTGGGCTATTGCATTACCTGCTGGCCTTTTCATACTTACTAATCCTTCTTGTTGTACACATAATTTGTCTTAATAACTGAACCAGAATTCTTAAAGCCATTTAAAATTTTTAAAAACATTCCATCAGGAATCTTTATTTCTCTGATTATGTTCTTGCACAGAATGGCTTGAGACTCTAACTGTTCAAAACAGCTTTTCTAACCCTTTTGAGCTTTGCAAGGCACCTGGATGTTTCTGAGTGACTCATGTGCTTCAGGGGCTTGGTGTTATTGTTGGGACGTGCCAAACCCAGCACCCTTTAGTTGTGTACTTTGTCTTCTGTGTTTTGAATCTGACTTCCCTTCTAAGGGAAAACTCAAGATACCTAGTTAACCCATTTCAGATAATTTAATACTGTATTCTCTCTGTTCACAAAATCAACAGCTTTAGGCTAATAAACACTTTTTTTTAATATAACTAGGTTCCTTTTCATTCTCTGTGCTGTCTGGAAAAGTCATGGTGCGTGAAATCTACTTCATCACAGAGGACATGTCCATCAGGTACAGATTTCCCCCTTCTAAATGAGAATTTTAAGTACAGGTCCAAATAGCACAGATTTAAATGTAGTTTTCCAAATAAGGAGTGTATTTATAAATGTTAGAGTGTCTCATTCGTTGCTGGTATTTAACATGCTACATAATTGGGAGCTTATTAGCTGCTTTAGCCTTATCATTTGGAAGTGAGTGCTGGATAAGACTGTAGGTGTCCTTAATATTTGTCAAATAAAGAACTTTGGAATATGAAGGAGAACTGTTTTTTCATTTATGTCCTTGACTGCCTCATGCTCCTGCTCTTAAGTCTGGAAGATTCACGTTGGCCAAGTAGTTGGTGTTCATTTACTGGGATTCAGAATAATTTGTTTTGTGAACTGCACACCAGCAGATAGTTTGTAGTTTTGATTCTTGCTGTCAGATTTGGAAAGCCTTGAGGAGGCAGGCAGTCAATATGGGGTTTTATATGAGTTTCAGCTAAAGCAGGAACTGTGTAATATACCCTAAGCTGTAGTGCTCAGGGCTGTTGTGTTGCTTGTACACTGCCTCAGCTGCAGGTCTCTGCACAAACTGCACGTAGGATGTTGGATTGTTGCTCTCTCAACTTCTCTTTTATTCCAATTGATTTGATTTAGAATTCAAGATGGATTTATCATTTTTCGCTGGTGGAAGATGTACAACCCTAAGCAGAAGCAGCACGGTAGGTTTCCCAAAAAGGTTTCAAAGTTTAAATTTACAGAAGCACACTTCCTTTGCACAATCACAGGCATGCTTTGTTAATACGTACCTGAGGTCCACTGGATCCTCAGAAGACATGGATCTGTTCACCGTTGCAGAGTAGATGAAATAAATACAGGATTCATTATCATTATCCTGTATAAATACAGGATTCATTGAACCCTTCTTAACACAAACCATTCATCTTAACAGTCGCCTTCATTAGCTGGAGTCCAAGCACAATTGTCTCTATATTGAAGTTGATAGCTATGATGAATGTCTTGTGTTCTGCAAGTGATTTTAGTTTCTGAGTTTCAGTGAGTGTTGTGCTTTCAGTGTTTTAGCTAAAGTGTTACAGTAAGGGATGTCCTTTAGTATTTGACAAGCCTGTGTCTTGATGACATCTGTGGTTACAGAAGTGGGCAAGTGTGAAAAATTCATTTATTTTTCTTCCTAATCTCTGGCTGAAGATGGATGATTAACACATATGCAAGAGATTAATTGTATCTGCAGAAAACACAGAGAGAAAGCCTAAGTAGCCTAGGGCTGTGTGCTTAGTAATTTATAGGATTAGAATCTTATTGAGTGGGACTCGAGTCCTGCCTCTCTTGACTTTTGGAGCCATCACAGATCCATTGCTCGTTCAAGGAGGTCCAGAAATGTCAGCTATCTACAGCTGAGTACACTAATTGAGAGGGTCATTGAACTTTGGAGGGCTTTTTTTCCCCACCTTGCTTCTGGAAGTGGTTTCTGCTGGTGTGAAGCCTCTTAGACTTGTCAGCAAGCTCTTGGAGCTGTTGCTGTGTCAATACCAACTCAGCAGTGGCAGCAGTTCTGCTTGCAAAATCAGTCAGGTGAATGTGAGATAGCACTCTGGGCAGTGATAGGAGTTTGGAAGAGTTGCTTATTTCTATTTACTGAGGTACTGCTCACCCTCTGAGGTGGTAGGGCACAATTCAAATTCTTTATACCATAAAAAAATAATTCAGAAAGTGTAACCTAGTCTTAGATTTTAGTCTAAGTTAGATTTTTAGATTTTTAGTCTAATCTTAGTCTTAGATTTTGCCAACCAAAGGTTACTGTCTAACAGGTTTTTGTAGGATTGTCTTCATCTGCTAGTTAAAATATATTTCTCTAGTGGCTCAGAGAGTGAAAAAATGAAGTCAATTTAATGCAGTGAAGATGGTTGCCTGTCCTCTATGGTGGCATTTTACCTTGGCAATATTGCAAGGCTTTAAGGCTTCCTGCTGGCATTTAAGGCTGCCTGATTTGTGGACAAATAATCCAAGTAACCACAGAAATTAGAGGTGTCCAGGTCTGACAACAAAGTAATGTGACTAAAATGCTCTTTAAGTGTTAAGTCATGCTGGGACTTGAGGTTTTTTTGGGTCTTGAGAAACAGAAGTGGTTTAGGAGCAAAAGCTGGAGGATCATGTTGTGGATAGGGCACACCCTGATGACTTGGCTTAGGTGCCTCAGCCCATTATCAATTTTCACATTGTGAAACAATATTACAAGTTACTTGAACATCACCTACCTAAATGCTTCTTTGAATCATTTAGTATCATAACATTCAGCTTTGCTTGTCTCTTTTTTCTTGCCCTTTCGTTTTCCTTTTATAAAAGTGTTTTAGCCAACCAAATTGATGTATGGAGGTCAAACCTTACTTTTGTTGTTAAGAAAAAAGTGATACTTGTCTCTTTAAATCCCCTTTAAAGAAATGAATTAGTACATTTGATTTCATTTAGTAAATGAAGTCTAATGCTTGCATCCAAGAATTGAAAAATTACATTTATCTGTGTTCCTGATGCTGCTGAGATCTCCCGGGTGAGCAATTGTGTGTCCTGACCTTTGTCCATGTTATTCTTTGCCTGACTCTTATTGATGCAAGTTAAGGTTGGCAGCAGATGGATTTGATGGTGCTTTTATGAAAACAGGAAGGAACTGAAGCTGGCTCATTAACTTTTCTCCTTGTCTCATGTTCAAGAAAACTGATGTCAATGTGTTCTGGAAACTTACTTTCTATATGTATATATTTTTATAATTATATGGAGATTTCTGATACTTTAGGTGTGACGGAGGGAAAAAATAGGTTGTTGTTGGGACAGTGTTGCAGGGATGTGTGATTTTAAGGTTTATGAGTTTATCAAATTGGGTGCATTTAATCAAGCTGATGTCTCTAAACATTAGATCTTGGGCATCTGCATTTCTTCTTTTGACCCTGACAACAAATGTTTGCTCTGAGTTCTAATCCCTTGTGTCTTTGGGAAGTGCTGCCTTCAGTTTTTACCCCCTGAGTTACAGATTGGGGATTGCTATAATAACCATTGATTCTTCAGCTGCTTGAAGTCTGTTTGACTTAGAAAGACCAGATGAGGTTTTTAGAGCAGCTCAGGTCTCTTGAGTCAATGTGTAATGGGCACTCTTTCAACTGGGTAATTAGGAGGAAGTGGTGCGAGCTTTTCCCTCGCATTAACTGCATAATTAGGTCACACTTTGAGGCGAAAGTATGTCAAAGTATGTTGCAATCAGCTCTCTCTGTGATCAGCAGATGTTAAAATAGGTTTTAAGGATCAGAGAGCAAAACTGGTATAACAGTTGAAATTTTAAATTTGTGAGAATGTTGACTGATTGTGCAAAATGAGTTTGATCCCATTAGTTCTGCATAGTAATGTTTTTTGTTTGTAAAAGAAAGCTTTTTCCCACTTCAGGCATGCTGTACCAGAGAGCTTGGCTAGAATACCATTTGGGTTTTGAAATGAAATTGATCTCAGTGATATCTGGGCTAAAAAGCAGAAATTTTCATTGAGGCTTCTGTTCTGTGCATCAAGAGGGATATTTGTTTGTTTTCATACATGAGACTGAAAAACATCATTTACCATTTTATGCAGTTTCTGTCTGGATTTATTTTTGGACTGTGACCTAGGGGTGAAATGCCCTTCAGATTTAATATTTTGTATGCAGCTGTTTTATTTCCCAGGTTATACTGATTTACTTAGAATGCTGTCATTATTTGGTGGCGTTTTTTACTTTTTTTTTTAACACGTACTTCAGTAGCTGTTCAGTACTGCGTGGATTGGTTTTGCAAAATGTGCCTGTTTGAGAAACTGTAAATATTCCAAGGGAATGTCGAAATAGAATTAGAACCTCTTTTCCCACTGCTTGGTTAGATCCAAAGGCAGAAACCCGACTGTATATTATGGTGAATGACTTTGAATTTCACGTGTACAACCGCTCTGAGCTTTATGGACAACTTCAAGAACTGTTTGGCTTGGATCCCACAATAATTCCAGCAAAGAAAGATGATGAGAGAGCACAAGTAAATGGGAGGCAGAGAACACACGCCAATCTTGAAAGGTAAATAATTATTAATTTTGCTGTTTTGTTGATGCTTTGTTCTGCAAAATGCTGAACTAATTGGGGAATGTTTTGTTAACGTGTGTTCTGGAGGCCAAACAGGGAAGCATAGCTGAGCGAAATTGCACTGACAAGCCTGACTGTCTGAATCTTTTCCCATCCTCAGACTTGCTACCAGTAATAATTAAAAAAACACAGCCAAACAAACCAAGCACTCATGTTTGATAATCAGAGAAATTCTATTTGAAATGCAGTGTGGAGAGGAAGCATGTGTTGAAGAAGATTGTGCTGGCAGAATAATAATGGTTTTGCTCAGTAGAAGTAACAGCTGCTCAAGACATTGAAGGGCAGAATGTAAGGATCTGTATGGTCTTGTGTACAGCTACACAAACTGTCTTCTGTTAATTCCTGGTTTTGGGGTACCCCAGAAAACATGGCATGGAAATGTAAGGAGCTGTATGTGGCTTATGTGCAGTGCAGTCATATGGTCAATAATCAGCCTCTCTTTGGGCAGCACCACACCAGACTGGTTTAATGTCAGGAGTAGAAAACATCTTACGGGACTTGAGTCCTGCCACTGCTGCTGGCCAGTTACTAAATTACAGAGTGGGCAGCAGCAGGATGCTGTGGCAGTTGTGAGTTTGAGTAAGGGCTCTACCTCCCAGCCAGTTCTGTTGTGTTTTTATATCAAGCCCTTATTGACAAGTACAGGAAGGATTTCTGCCTTTGAGGAGGATGTGTCTTGGGAAATGAAAAATCCCATGCCTCGACAGGAGTATTTAGAACAGTCCAAGATCCCCTGAGGAAGATTTATTTAACTATTGCTCTGAGTTAAACAAGGCCTGCTTGTTTCCTACCTGTGTTAGCAGCAAGGTGTAGCTCCATGTGCTTCCTGCTGTTCTCCCAGGCTTGGGAAGCCTGGCAAGTTGTTTGCTAGCAGGTCCTTTGCAGGAGGCACCCCTCTAGGGAAGGAGTGCTCCCCAAGATCTGTGCCCTTAAGACCTCTAGAAGAAAAAAATCTGCAGCAAAGACAAAATAATAACCCCAACTTTTTTTTTTAATTTAGTGTTAAAGTAAAAACAGAATCTCAAGACCCCTCTTCTTCATGGAGATCACTTATTCCAGTCATTAAAGTCAACGTGAGCACGGTAAGTGAACAGACCTTTATAAGGAAAATATTTATCAGTATTTGCTGAAAACTGACACTTGCCATTCATTTTTCTTACACGTTCTATTTAAAGTTTTTGTTTACCTTCATGCTTTAAAAAGGTTAAAATTACATCATCAGCATCACCGTAACACAGTCAACAAATCCTGCTGGTGCTGGTGGAAACACGGTTGTGTTCTAACTTTTGGGAAATACTTGTGCCTTAGACTTAGTAATGTTTTCCAGAATATCACCAACTAATTAAATTGTGGGTGTTGTACAGTATGAAATGTGTTGGGTTTTTGGCAGGTGTTTGGGGTTGTTTTCTTTTTTCCCCTGCATATTTTAATAGGGATATTTGGACACATTCTTTAAAAGTTGATGTTACATCCCAAAAACCACACCCGACCTCAAAAAATGAACAACAGAAAAAAGAACCAGGAAAACTGTTATTGAGGTAGTAGAAGAAAATTTGGAGTTTAACATACAAGGTAGTATTTTTAGATATGCACAAGTTATGGCCAGGACTATTTTCCCCACTCTTTATTTGCACATGACTGGTTCAACTTCATTTTTATCTCGTAAATGTAAGAGATCAGTGTAAATATTTAAATATAAGAGTTCAATGATTACCAGTGAGTTACTGGGTTTGCTTTTTGATTTAGGGTCGCTTGGCATTTGGGAATCATTATCAGCCACAAACACTTTGCATTAACTTTGATGATGCCTTTTTGACATACACCACAAAACCACCTTCAAGCCACCTTGATCAGTTCATGCACATCGTTAAGGGAAAATTGGAAAACGTTCGAGTCATGCTGGTTCCAAGTCCAAGATATGTTGGTCTTCAAAATGATGAGTAAGTTTGGGGTATTTTGTGTCCATTTTTTTTTTTTTGTGAAAACACAAAGAAGAAAAAATGTTGATTGTGCTTCAATGTGTATTTTATTTTACTCAGTGTGTTTAGACAGTTGCCATTTTTACCACTCTAAAGATTTTAAATTTTGGGTCTTTGAATGAATTTCATTTATGGAGAAAAGCACTGGTTTTCTGTGTTGTTCTAGGTTTGTATTTGTTTGTGTGTGTGTTCTGCTCTGTTATTAAACATAGAATCATAGAATAGTTTGGGTTAGGAAGGTTTCTTTCAAGGCCATCTAGTTCAACCCGTCTGCAATGAGCAGGGACGTCTTCAACCAGATCAGATTGTTCAGAGCCCCATCCAGCCTGGCCTTGAATGTTTCTAGAGATGCGGCATCCTGTGTCCAAGGTCTGTTTTCCTTCTCTCAGGTGCTAGAGCTGTACCCATGCTTTGCCAGCACTAAATTTCTAGCTGAGATGCAAGGTTTAAAGTGTTGACTTCTGTAAAGCTGATTCATGGTTTAGGAAATACCAAAAAAAAACCCCAAACTGGGCAAAAGCTGTGTAGTACTTGGTAAAGGGGAAACCGTGTTATCTTTTGAAGACAGATTGCTGATCCTTCTACTTCTGTGTATTCTGCATAAACAGGGTTAGGCAGCTTGAACAAACTGAAGGAAGTCAAACACCAGCCCAAGCGCTTGCATGAAGTAATAAAGTAAACTGTACATCATTTGTGATTTAATTGGCTTTTTATCAGCCAAATACTGCTGTTTGTAACATGCCTTTATGTTTGTCAAAGAACATTCTGTGGCTGTGTACAGAATCTTAGTTTTCCAACATGACGACAAAGGAAATTTCTGCAACTAATATTGAAAACAAACAAGATTAAAATGAAATAAGATTAAGATACTCAAACTATTAGCTTTTCCTCCTGCTTCCTCTAAGTATTGGCTTTTTATGCTCTTACCATCCCTGCAGCTCCTGATGGCTCAAGGATGGCATCTGTGCACAAAATGTGCTCTAATTTACTGGGCAAATTCAAAAAATTGCCCAATTCACTGGAAATGGAGATTGTTTGTTTGACTCTTTAGAGCCTACTCTCTTATACTGCTTTGGCTTAAAATTTAAGCTGGGTGTTTTAAATTCCAGAAATTCCTGTAGGCAGTGAATATATAAGAAACAGCTAAGTTTGATGAAATTTGTAATAAACTGATGAATCAATACAAACATCAGCATTTCACCTTGAAAACTGTCATTTTGTATTGCAAACATCCCTCTCAACACCTTCACCACTCTTTGCAAATAAGTCCTCTGAAATCCAAGGAAAGAAAAAAAAATGGTGCTAGGAAAAGCAGGTCAAAGCAGAAAAAGTTTGGAGGCATCAGGCTCAAGGTGGTAATTCAGGATAGATCATAAGGAATACTTTAAATTGATGATAATCTCATTATCATTTATTGAAAATATCTAGTTTGTGTTAATTTCATCTTTTGCTGCTGTCATTACTCTCAAAGTAAACTTAGTTTCAAAGTTCCTGCTCTGTTGCTTTTGAAGAGTTTCTGGCAGTACATGATCTCTTCATCTGCTCTTTCATGTTTTCCGAGGTTTCCTGCCTTTGAAAATGAGCTGTGGTAAAATGGGCAATGTGATCTAACAGGTTATACGCTTAAACTGTTGTGGGAATGGTCTTCTTTTTGTCAAAAAATGACATTTTATGAAAGTGACTGAGAAGCTGCAATAGTGTATTTGTACTAAAACCAGAATTATTATTATTATTATGTAAATTGACATGGGAAAGGGACTGTAATATACCAATATAGTAGTGTTAGGAGAAATGTTTAATCTTTTAGTTTTATCACTTAGATCCTTTTATATTGAGGGAAGTGTTATTGAGGCAGAACAGCTTTTTTTAAATTATAATTATTTTTTTAACTAATGGTCTAATTAATGGAAGTCTTGTCCCTTTGGTGTAGAGAGCTATTTTAGTAAGAAAACAATTAGCAGGTGAAAGAACAATATAGGACAAGGAGAAAGGAACTCTTGACTGAAAGAAACACAAAGTAAAACTTCAGTAGTTACTTGTGGTTTAGAATATCTGAGAAATACCTTTGTGTAGAAGAACCTGGTGTCTTCATGTTTGAGTTAACTAGACTTCTAAGTTATTTAATGTAGTAGTAATAATAATAGCAACATTACAATCAGGGTTTGTTTTTTTTTTTCTCAAATCATTATGCAAATCCATTATGCTTAATATGTTGTGTTTAAAATTACTTGAATTCATAAAGATCAATCTTGGCATATGGATTTTTGCTCTTTATCTTTGCACTCTTTCCTTGCAGACCACCAAGGCTGATGGGTGAAGGTTTCGTTGTAATGCAGTCCAATGATGTTGATATCTATTACTATATGGATGAACCAGGTACAATCTGTTGAATACTAAGATAGTTGTTTTGGTTTTTTTCAGTGGTGAAAAATCTTTATGCTAAGAGAGTTAATGCAATGTTTTGGAGCCAATAGAGGTATCATAAATATGATTTTGCTCTGACTGCCCTTAAGTATTGCCTAAATCTTGAACAAAGACAACACATTTGGTAATGGTACGTACAGGTGTAGGATGAGTGTCAATTTTGGATCATTTGTGGTCATATTTCTGGGCCTTCCACTGGAAGTCTGCATTGAATTATGTCTTGATATTCACGTACTGTAGTGCTCTCAAATAAAACAGACATCAGGACACTTTCATTGTCTTGTGCTTAAGCAAACATTTCTCATGCTAATTTGAAGCAGCTTCCTTTATGAATGTGTTTATTATTTTTTGTAATACAGGTCTTGTACCAGAGGAGACAGAGGAAAGTAATGATGGAGAAGCCAGCAATGAAGACAGCAAATTACAGGACCTGCCACCGTGCTGGGGTTTGGACATTGTGTGTGGAAAAGGGACAGACTTCAACTATGGGCCTTGGGCTGATAGGCAGAGGTATAACCAAGATTTATAGCTTTCCTTTTAATATCCAGTATTATTGAGGAAGCTTTCTCAAGTTTCCATTGTGTGGTTGCTCAGCCTTCTAATATGTGTGTTTTAGGGTAGACCAAGTCTGAAGGAAGAGTCCTGTCACAATGGTTTAAGATTAGTAAATTCACCGGTGTTTACCTTGTTGGCCTTCCAAAGTTAGGCTTACTGTCGTTATTAAATTAATAGATTATGTTTCCTTGTTGTAAGTCAAGTATTTTTACTGTTTATCAAGTGTCACATACCCAAAGGTCTAGCTTGTTAATTGGTGATCTTTAGGTTTATCAAGTTAGCTGTTAGCTCATGTGGGAATAAACTGCATATTGATGAGGAAATCTGAGGGAAGCATAAAACTGGCTAGGACAATAATGAGGGAGGAATATTTTATCCCTGATTATTAGTAGCATAATCAGTTGCTTCTGTCATCTCCAAAGTATTTATTATCTAGTTATTTTAATACAAAATATCAGGCTAGAGTTCTACTGTTCTTCATTTGGCCCTGGATGTTTTGCACATGAGCATTTCTGGTGAGGACAAAAGGATTGTTTAGAGAGTAAAGGACTATTAAGCAAAAGTGACATAATCAGTGCTTTCCCTCTTTTCCCCTGTTAATTACAGGCTGGTACTTGGCCTTCACTAATTCTCCTCTGAAACTGTTATGATTTACTGTCTCTCAGGAGTGTGAGGATGGCAGCCCAAGCGGTAGTCATTAGATATGATAGTGCATTTAAGAGAAAATGTTGCTTTTTAGAGCCCTTTGCTAGAAATACGAGGTCAGTGAATCATTAATGGTACTTTTAATACTCCAAAGAAAGCTTGCCCTATAATGGAATGCTTTTTATAATCTAAACTGGCTCAGTAGAAAGCAGTTCAGTGCAGAGTGCATAGAGTTCCTAGATACTTACCAGGAACACTTTTGCATCTTGCTATGGATAGATCATGGAAGCGTGGGAATTTTAAGCTGCTGCAACAGCCAGGTGCTGGATGCAGGAAGGAATTCCACCCCTTGAAACCTATGTAAGCTCTGCTCTCTGTGCTTCATCGCTCGGCCTTTCTGTCATGTATTTCATGGCAAGTTCAGCTATAAATCTGTGGAAATGTGGTTTCCATTCTGAGGTCCTAAAGTTCTGTATTTTCTTTATTTCTGGGTTTACATCAATTAGTTGTGCACAAACTGAAGAATAGATAGATTACTTCCTCCTATGCTTTTGTAGCAGATTTTGTAAACTGAGGATTAGAAATAAGAGGAAAAACATGGTTTGTTTGCCTTTTGAATTAAAATTTATGGCTTTTGTCCAAAAGTTCTTGCCATTGACACTTTGGGAGATGTCAATAATGAGTTTGAAGTCTCCCATGATGAAGATTTTCAGCAAACATTCTTCCTTATCCCTGGTCTAAAGATTCGCCTGAGAGGAAGATAATTAAATGAAGCAAGTAGATGAACAAATATACATATATATTTCTTCTGTGAACAAAAACCAACTTATTTTTTCTTTTTTGTCCCCACTAGGGATTGCTTGTGGAAGTTTTTCTTCCCACCAGACTATCAAGTTATGAAAGTCTCAGAAATTGCTCAGCCTGGGAAACCAAGACAGATCCTTGCTTTTGAACTGCGGATGAATATCATTGCAGATGCCACCATTGATTTGCTTTTTACCAAGAACAGGGTAAATAATGAAATCTTATAAAGAAATTAACTTTGTCTACTGTGGTTGCACTGTGCTTTTTGGCTGTGCACAGTTTTACTTGTCTCAGGTGTTTATTACAGCAAAAAGCTGGGTGATTTTTTTTGTCTTAGTCTTTTATAATTATGAGCAAACCCTTCAAAGAGAAATATATTTTGAGAGGCATTATTTTTAAGTTTCTTTTAAGCTTTAAAGGTACATCTTAATGCATTCCTATGGTCTTGAGACTTCATGATCAGAGCATGTCCTGTGCAATCTTAAATTCTGATGAATAATGTTGAAAAAACCGTTTCTTCTGATACTGAATGAAGAGATGACACTGAGAGGAATGAAACTTGTGCGTGTAGCAATTTGGATTTTTCTTCTCCCTGTTGCTACTCTCTTATGTGGGGTACAGCTTCACTTCATTGTACACCTGTTTTGTTCTTTTGTGGGGGACTGAAAGGGTTAGAATTGTAGTCTGCCTTCCCAGGCCTTGGATCAGAGTATTTTATGCTGTTTCTCTAACTGCACCTTAGTCGGTATTTGTTAAACCTGAAAACAGTGTTATTTTGTATCAATGCATATTGATAGTTTGAGTGATATTTCTGAAGGCAAGAAAGACTTTAATCATTAGGGGCTTTAGTTCAGGTGTGGATAATGACAGCCAGGGTCATAAATAAACCTAGAAGTCATGTTGGGACTATTTTGCTTTCTTGCAACGCAGGAAACGAATGCTGTGCATGTAAACGTTGGTGCAGGATCCTATTTGGAAATAAATATTCCCATGACAGTGAGTGAAGATGGTGAGTTAAGGCTAAGCCTGATTTGTTTCCTTACTGGTTTTCCTGAACAGTTATCTTAATTCCTGTGTGTGTGAATGTCTTATAGTGTTTTTCCTTTGTAATCTTGAGATGTATATTCCTATGGAAAGGAACACAAGTGCTTCCCTGTACAGTTCACTTCAGGATATTAAGGCAAATATCCATCAGGACATCAGTTTACTTCTTGGTAGTGGGCTGCTGAAATCACTGGTAAAAGTTGTTTAAATGCTGGTGTAACTCTTGTGTCTGAATGATCATGTGATAACTTTTGTTTGCCAGGTTATTCCCCTACAATTAAAGGGCAGCTCCTGCACGTGGATGCCACCAGCAGCATGCAGTACAGGACTCTCTTGGAAGCAGAAATGCTGGCTGTAAGTGTGCATTCATAAGCACAAAGCTTCAGTCTCTAGACGATTTTTACTAGAGAACATATTTATTTTTCTGTGGAGCCGTCTTTAGTTTCTTAATGCAGGAAAATGCCTTTTTAATGTGTTTTGCAAGACCTTAGTATGTAATGAATTTATATATACTGACATAATTGTGCATGTGTTTAACCTCTAGTGACTTAAAAACCTTAAACCTTTAGTGACTTAAAAAGCACTAACTTGGTGTATAAATTACATATTTACAAATGGTGCCTCATTTACTATGTAAGGCTTTGCCTTAATAAATGATTGCACTCAATAGCTCTGTTAAAAGATGTATGTGCACAAGTATTTAAAAGCACTCAGGTGTGCTTGAACTACTTGAGACAGATTTAATACTGCATTTTTCTTTTGTTTGCCTAATATTTCACTTCTGCAGTTCTGTAATTGTGTAGATTACCCTTCTTATTGGTTTTTAAATGAACTTATTTGAATTATGTTCTTAATGCTTGAATTTGAACAGTCAATTGGTTGAAAAATGCTCTGTTCTAGAGGGTTTTCTTTTGGTGTATTGTGAAAAGTGATGCTTTTGATGAAAACTTTGCTTTTTAAATTGCTTTATACATCTACAGCAACAGATGTATCTGAAACTCATAGTATACCTTTCCAAATAAATGAATACACTAACACTTGACCTTCAAACACAGAAGGAGAGACAGAGATTAAATTATTAAGGAACTGGAAGGACCTTCTGTTCATCCCAGCAGGAAACCAGTTTTAATTATTCAGCAGGGTACATATGTGAAAACTGCTGAGAGACAGGGTCAGGCACTGTCATCTTTTCAGGCAATCCTGATACTTTAATTTCTTGTCCACAGTTTCATATTAATGCCAGCTATCCCCGGATATGGAACATGCCACAGACATGGCAGTGCGAGCTGGAGGTTTATAAAGCAACCTATCATTTCATCTTTGCTCAGAAGAGCTTCTTTACAGGTAACCTCTTTGCTGAATAAATTGCATGTCAAATATTCTTTCTTTGGTATTATTTTTCCAATTTTGCTGATTTGTGCAAGGTCAGGTTCTCTCGATTTCATGTATTTAAGGGAACAAATTGTTGCTGAGTCCTAAAGTTCTTGATGCCTATAGAGGGTCCAACTACATGATATTCTTACATATGAGTAGAAGTACAAATAATTAAATTTTCTACTATTTAAATAAATTTGATTTGCGGTTAAGTGATCCTAAATTTCTTACTAGAACTCTTATCACGGCTGCTGATTTGCTAAATATTTGTCACCCATGATATTTATTTCTCTTGATATCTCTCTTTGCTTGGCTCATTTTCAACTACTTGGGCTTTGTCCCTTGGCTGACAGATGATGAGGAGAAGTAATTTGCTCCTCAGGATTCTGGCTGTGAGGAAGAAGGCAATGCAAGGTGATACAGCACCACCCAACTGCTGCTGGAAGCTCCAGCTGCAGTAATGGAAAGAATACAGCCCCATCACTGTGGTGCTACCTGGGCTAATTAGCCCTGCTGGGAGGAAGGTTTAATTAGTGCAGGCATGGTGCCATGCTAATAGAGTTATCCCCTGAGTGAGGCCAGAGCCATTGTCTGGGTAGTGCTACAGTGCCCAGTGTAACTGCTGCTGTGGTCAGAGCAAACATCAACTTCTTCAAGATGAAAATCCTAAGGAATCACTCACCTGATAACTACTAACTCACCTTTTATTACTTGGTGTGGGTCTAGATTTGATCCAAGACTGGTCCAGTGACAGCGCACCTGATATTTTTTCATTTGTTCCATATATGTGGAACTTCAAAGTCATGTTCCATCAGTTTGAGATGATCTGGGCAGCAAATCAACACAACTGGATTGACTGTTCCACCAAACAACAGGAGAATGGTGAGATCACCTTTTTAATTTGGAAGAAGTAGCATATACAACAAAAACCATCACCTAAATGCAGTGTATAAAAATGTATATACAGAATGTATATACTGGAATTACACCCAAAACCTGGTGGGTAAAGAAAAGCACCAAGATATAGTTATTTTTGTTGTTTGCCTGCAATTTCTTAGTGCTAAGTACAGTGTCTTTCTAGAAAGAGCAAGCTGTAGGTAGTAAATACTTTCAGAATAATTGATTACAGTAATTTATTAGTCCAAGTGCAGTGCAGTTAAATGGTAATATTCTGTGTCATGAGTTCTTTAATATCTTTTAATTATTTCTACGTATGTTTGGTATTTAGTCTAAAAACAAAATATGGAGTAATTTTGACAAATTTGTTTGTTTGTTTGTCCATTTCCCTCTCAGTTTATCTAGCAGCTTGTGGAGAAACCTTGAACATCTTTTTTTCTCTGCCTTTCACTGACTTTGTTCCAACCACATGCAGTACTAGATTCTCCTTAAGGGTAAGATCTTTTGTCTTGTGAATGTGAGACAGCTTCTCTTACCTTATTGAATTAGGAAATTTTGAATTAACTCTTACCTGAAAGAAAAACAGTCTTTTTCACTTCCAGTTCATAGATTTTTTTCTTTAAGTAACCCAGAGGTAAATGGTTTCAGTTTGCTTGTGTGAAGCATTTAATCATAGGCTGTTTAAATTTATATATACCCATCTGCACAAAAATGAAAATAATTCTGTAAAATACAAACATGTTTCACACATACTTGTAGATACACATTTAGTATTTACATTTATTATATGTACTTAAATTGTGTGTCTGTGTATGTGTTTTATCACTTGGAATTCTCTTCGCCTTTATTTATGAAATGTGATTATCTAATGTGTGTTCAGAGATAGAATTGAATACTGTACTGGCTACACCCAAACCAATTTGGAAAGCCATTTTCCAGATTTTTAAGAGGTTCTGTACAATAAATAATGATCACAAAGTGTTTTTAACAGATGCAGATAAGTCTTTGAATTACTGTATACTTTTTGTCTTCCTTAAAATAGAAGCTGTCTACTGCTGCTAAAAATAAAAAACTAGTTGATGGTGATGTTGCCAATTTGGTATAATTTGATAGCACAGAAATCAATGTTTCATAGGTTTCTTTCTTTTTAAAGTGTGAGATGTGGAGTAAGCTTTGTTTAGTTATTTAATTTCTGCAGTATGGTTTGAACTACAGAAGAACAGAGATCACTAAAAGTTGTCCAGTGTTTTATAGTTTGCTCTGGTTACGTGCAAGTTATTGAACTTGCAAGCATTCAAACAGTAGAGCTCTTGGGATTACACTAAAACTTGGTGGGAAACAGTTTTCTTTCTGTTTCTTTCAGTCTAATTTTGCCTCTAAGATAAAGATGGTGGCACATTCGAACATGAAAATAGCATGAGCATTGTGCATGAAGTGATTGTAAATTAGCTTTCCTGTTGGTGATGTTTGGTTTTTAGGGAGAAGATGTTGATCTTCATTTGTATCTGCCTGATTGCCATCCTAGTAAATATTCCCTTTTTATGCTGGTAAAAGATTGTCAGCCCAATAAAATAAGTCCTGAGTCTTGTATTTCTGCGGAATGTCAAAGTGGTCAGAAAACGGGCAAGCCCAAATGGAGGAACATTACTCAAGAAGAGTGAGTTTTATTGAGATATTTCTGTATTTATTGATATCTTTGTTGACTTTTCTTATGTATTTATTTTGTTTGTGATTGATGAACCTTTGAGGTTGTTTTAAAAATATTTGCAGGAGGTATTGGTTGAAATATTGCTTGAAATAAAAGGGTGCTGTTTCCTTTTGAAAGGGCTGGATGGGTTGAATGCTGGACCGTCCCAAGCGTTGTGTTTACAATTGACTACTCCTGGCACCCAATTTATCCTCAGAAGGCAGATGAGCAGTTAAAGCAATCCTGTAAGTGTCACTACCTTTTCCTTGTTAGTATGGTTCATTTGGGAAGCCACGGGGACTTTGGATCACACTGCTTCCATGTGCAGGGATGAACTTGGAACCGAATTGCTGTTTTATGTCTCAAGGGAATGTGTTGATCATTAGAATGCACTGGGATTGATTTAAAACCTGACAGCATTCCATGCTGCTACTTCTCAGCATGTGTCCCAGTTCCTTGTCTAAAAAAGAGGATACCCTCTGCAGTTCATTTCTCCTTGTCCTTAACAAAGTATATCTCTTAAATAGGTTGTTGCACAAGATAAAATATCACTTGGTATATTGAACACTGGTATATTAAATAGGAAGCACAATATTTTTGGCCATATGATATTCCTTAGCTTTTCTAAGCTTTTTTTCTTTTGGCTGTTGTGATCTCATAGTGTGATTTAAGTGTTTAAATACATTGTGTCTGAGGTGTAGTAATACTGTCTTCCTTTATGGATATCAAACCTAATGCCACTGTTCAAGTGAACCATCAGAAATGAGTGTTGGACTGGTCAGTCAGATTCTAATATCTAAGAATTAATTTTAACTGTCTAAATATTTCTAGATAACAAATATCCTATAAGTATGTGCTTGCAAAAAAAGAAGTTATAAACACAGATTAAAGCAAGTTAATTTAAATGCAGAGGGAGGTATTTGGCAAGTTATGGGGTTACATAAAACTCTTTCAGGTTGAGATTCTAGGAGCAGAACTGATGGAGGAGAGATATAGAAGAATAATGAGGGCTAATTTGAAAGGGCCACAATCAGCAGGTGTTAGAAGACACTCTGGATGGCATTTTTAGGGTTTGTGTTCCAACAATTCACATCTAAAAGAACTCTAATTTGCGAGGATGGAGCAGAAAAGGTGAGATTGATTTTTGCAGATGCTCATTAAGAGCTCTTGTGAGACTGTCAGCTTGTGTCAAATGTGCATTCCTCACATTCTGAGAGCATTCCTTGTAATCGTAGCAATTGAAATCTGCATTTGAAGTTTGTACGTACACAGGTAATTCATCTGCAGCTTCCTCCAGTGATTAATTCAGCAGTCCACCTCACTCCTACTCTGTGGTGCTGATGGAATCTGTTTGTTGCAGCACTGACATCTGTATTTTATTTTGAGACAGTCCATAGAACTCTGAGAAATACGTTGCATTACAGATGTTATTTGCGTGAAGAGTGGTCATCTCACTGCAGCATTTGGCTGATGTATAACTCATGAGATGGTGCAAGCACTGAGCAAGACTGTAGACAATAATGGGGAGTTCAAGCCTTGGAGGTTTCTGGCTGCAGGTGTCTGTAGTTCTGTACGTGCCAGTTCTTCCTGTTAAACTGGCACCTGAAATCTTCCTCCAGCTGGAGCATCAATTTTTGATGGTTTTCCCATAGAGTTCTCTATTCCCTAGCAATCAATTCACATCTCCAAAACACTTCCAGTTACTCATTATGTTCTCCTTGCCTTTCCTCACTTAAGAAAGAGAGTTTTTGGGCTAAAACTAACTACCTAAAGGAGGGGTAGGAAATACGATTTTAATCTCCAAACTGTTTTGTGACTAGAATAATTGAATTATTGCAGACAAAATTTTGGCCTACAGAGCTACTAGTTCAGATTAGATTTTTAGTACAACTTTGCACTTTGCATGTTTATTCTCTCTTGTTTATCCTGCAGTAGCTGTGTGGTTGTGGGAATTCTGCTCCACTAAAATGAAAGCATGTCTTTGTTTAACTTCAAAAGCAAGATAAATACACTGAAAACTTTTTTCAGAAATTGAGGGATTGTTTTTCTCTTGCATAATTAACATTGACTAAAATATTTGATATTTTCTTGTCTTCCCACAGTTACTAGAGATGAAAAACCAGTTCTGTAGCATAGACACGCTGATGTAATTATACAAGTTAGGTGCCAAAAGTTGTATATTTAATACACATTCCTGTTTGCTGAACTTTGTCCAACAGAAGCCTGAGTTATAATCAAAATCTGTTTTCTACTCTCATTCTGCTCCCAAGTGTCAGAAATGGAAGAAACCATGTTGTCTGTGCTAAGGCCGTCGCAGAAAACCACCGACAGTGTGATTTCATCTCCCACAGCTTCCACCCGCCTTCCCCTCGACCCCTCGGAGCTGCCCCCGGATAAGCTCCATGTGGAGCTGGAGCTCTCCCCAGATTCCCAGATAACCCTCTATGGACCCTTGCTCAAAGCCTTTCTCTCCATAAAGGTAGGCAGAGGAGCACAACTTGGAAAATTCATACTTATAGGAAAGGGAAGTAATTAAAATGGAAATGGAAAATTCAAATTTTGAACAATATGGCAATTTGGATGAAAACTTTTGGTAGGTACTAGTTCTAGTTTGGAATTTGGTGATCTGCTCTAGCTGGGATGAATTTTATTGTCACAGGCTTGTGAGAAGTCTTACATACAGATACATATATATATATATACACATACTCATATCAGCATAATTTTTCTTTCAATAAACACTGCATGTTCTGGACATGTGCAGAAAATTTTTCTTTCAGTTTTCCACTAGTAAAATAAGAAAATATTCCATGATCATGACTAGAGCTTACCTAAGCTCCAGTTTTTATGCAAAGCTATACCAGAACCCATGCTTTTGGTGCATTTTAAGTTGTGCGGTGTGTCGTTTTTCTTAGTTAGATACCATGACATTTCTGGAGTTAGGATCATGGAGGGGACTGGAGAAGGACATGAGAATAAGCTTAATTGAAAAAGCTTCTTCACTAAATACTGGAGAGAGGTTATGCATACTTTTCTTGACATTAATCTATTATGCTTTACAATATGTATTTGTTTTGGGTTTGTTTTTTTTTGCTGTCTTCTATGACTGATTTTTTAGGTTGTCTAAGTTTTAATTCCTTCCCATCTGCCTCACCCTCCCTTGTGGGGACAAAAGCCAAGGAGGTTAAACGTGTCAGTTCTGTTTGACTAACAAAGTGCTTGGGGTTTGGTTGATTTTTGTGGTGGTTTTTATTTTGAGTGAGTGTGTGTGTGTGTGTGGGTTTGGGTTTTTTGGGTGGGTTTTTGCTTGTTTGTTTTTCTCTGAACATCTGTTTCAACCTGTGCAGATCTAGGCTAAGGTAAGGCTTCTGGAGGGTGGCATTTTGGAGCAGAGGTTGAGGCATTTTCTGAGACAGGTGGTCAATATCAGAACTCACTGACACAGTCATTTTCATGAACTTCTATAAGGTAGAGCATGTAAGCAAGGAGTAACAGAAAACACTGTAGAGTATAGGACTTGCAAGTATGTTCATTATTTTTTCATGTTGACGATAAAATAAATAGGATTAAAAGTAGGCCAGTACTGCATATTGAAGGCTTGATTTCTCCTGGTACAGAGCAAATGAAACCATGTTTGAACTGTTTATTGAATCCGCTTTTGAAGCCCATAAATTCATGAGGGAATTCTGACTTTTCAAGCAAAGCAGCACCTTTTCAATGCTTTTTGCCTCTGGAGGTAAATGCAAACATTGCTGCATTAGATCCCTGATTCTATAATGGTTTCATTTTTAGGTGAAGATTTTTTATTTAGCTTTTCTATTCTAATTCTCAAGAGAAATTTTAGATTACTAGCTTGTTTATGAAAATGTGCATTTATTGCTCTTTTTAACATTTTTGTAACTCTGTATAGAACTTTTTATCCAGCTGTGCTGGGACCATCTCTTGAAAGATTTCTAGGAGGGTTTTTTTTGTTTGTTTTCCTGACTTTTGGATGTTTTCAGTTTGTTTTCATTGATCTTTTTTTAACACATGATGTAGAGATCCCTGGACACTTTGTTAAGGGACACTTTGTCCCTGCCACTTTGTTAAGCCTCCTAGTCTTTGGATGTAGTTTTTTTGGTGTAGCACACCCTGCTAAGGGTTTACTGTCTGGAAATGAATGCTTTATAGGTCCTGGCATTCGCAGCAGGAGTTGACAGGAGTGAGTTACTGGAGCTCCTACCACCCTCTGCTGGGTCTGCCTTATTAAAAATCACTGTAAGAAAATTCTTCTAGCAAGTTTAGCTTTTCTTTTAAGGGAGAACATGTGATAAACTGCCAGAAGTCTGATGAATTTTCTGTTTCCCTGTAGAATTTGGCACTGTTTCTTGGACCTTAGGTAATTGAAGAGGATTTGCTTAGACAGAAGGTGGCTTTTAGACCCGAGCAAGAAATATTTATGCCCTAATATTTTAGAAGCATGTTTAAGAGTTTTAAGCTTGCTGAAGAAAAGGTTCAGAAAGTTGGATGAGGGTGACTTCCTGCAGGATGTGTTTTGTGTTCTTACTCTGTTATGTATCTTTAAAAATACAGAATCTGTTGAAAAGTGTCAGTAATAATATTTCAGAACAGATACTTGCGTTGCGTATGTCTCAAATTCCAGCGCTGTGAGAACTGCTGAGCTGCCTTCATTTTCTGCAAAGCTCAACCCCTAAATTTACACATTTAAGCTGTCCAGTTTGAATAAATAAAACGTATCTATGTTCCTTTAGCTATAGGTTATATCTATACCTCTTATTTTAGGGAGGATTAAAACCAGGAGATTTGATTTGTATTTCAATTCATTGCCTGCATGTTGTTCGCTTGTTTTCAGTGTGATCATAACAATTCCTTTTCCTAGGAAAATTATTTTGGGGAAGATGACATGTACACTGATTTTGAAGAGGTTATTTCAAGTCCTGTTTTGTCCCTATCAACATCCTCAAGCTCTGGCTGGACAGCTGTAGGAGTGGAAAATGACAAAAAAGAAAATGAAATTTCAGTCAAGCCTGTTCACCCTCTTACTTTACGCCCCTGGGATATCACTGTGCTTGTTAATTTGTACAAAGTGCATGGGAGATTGCCAGTGGTAAGTACTTCATAATCATAAAAGAATTTGCTTCATGTAATTTTTATTTTTTTTGTAAGTGTCATAATCTGGATCCACATTTAACTGTCTGGAACATTTAGTTGCTCTGGTGCTTACCAAAAAGTGTGGATACTCTGCTGAAACTGTGGCTGTCTAAACAACCTGGAGACAGGATTTATTTTGCTTATCTGGGAGGTAGAACTGGATAATTTTTTAATGTTTGTTATTCCCAGAACTTGATTTCTGTGGCGTTTTTGATTGACCATTACGATTTCTCTGCTTATAGTGGTGCAGTCTGCTCTGTGCTCTTGAGTTCTGAGGGAACCCCAGATAAAACATTGGGTTCACCCAAATCTTTTTGAATTGCTGTTTATGCAGTTGTCAAAAGGTTTTTGAAGTTGCACAGGTTTCATTTTGAGTATTCACTTAGAGGAAAATTTGCATACTTCCTGCTCACAGGTTTGCAACTAATAATAAAGTTTCAACTATGTTGTGCACTTTCAGGTTCTGAAACACATGTGTTTATTTTTTTATTTCAGCATTGCAGTCCAGATGGTCCAGAGTGCCCTACAGCTTTCTTGGAGAGGCTGTGTTTTGAGATGAAGAAAGGATTTAGAGAAACAATGCTTCAGCTTGTCCTGTCTCCAGTGAATCTGTTTCTGAATGACAATTATCAGGTAGGCAGTCAGTGTTTGTGTGGCTGTATTGTGGAAGTTGTGTTGGTTTTCAAATTGAGTTCTTTTTTGGTATGAATTTTCCTGTTGTGCAAAGGTTTTATTAAGGCTTGTGAATCATAATAAAAATCTGATGTGTGTTTTGTAAAAATCTTTATTTTTGTCCAGATTTTTTGTCATTTTGTCAGTAAAATAAAGAGGATTAAACTAGGCCAGTGTTGCATCTTTTCCAAGAGTTTTGTCCCACTTCCTTGTCCTTTGCAGCGCCCTGCAGTGGACGAGGTGCTCCGGGAGGGTCACATCAGCCTGTCAGGCCTGCAGCTCCGTGCCCACGCCATGTTTTCCGCAGAAGGGCTGCCCCTGGGAAGTGACACTTTGGAATACGCCTGGCTGATAGATGTGCAGGCTGGAAGCCTCACAGCCAAAGTGACAGCACCACAGGTACCATCTAGAAACCATTCTGAAGTACTCAAGTATAGCCCTTCTTCTTCCTTCTAAAACTGGCATAGCGTGGATTTCTGGAAAGCGTTGGTCTGTGCCTTTAGTAATCTTTATAGCTCTAAAATCTAATAATTTCTGTAAAGGGACAGGGGATGCCAAGAGAGCCGTTGTCACAGTCATGTTTTAAAGCAGGAGGCAAATTGAAATCATTTGTGGAAATGTAGTATAGGCAGACCTCAGGGGTAGCTGCTCACTGTGTAACTTGTACTCCTTGTTCCCACTGGAACATAGTTGGCTTTCCCACTACTGCACTTTGTTAGGTCAGTCTGAGCACTAACCACTTTTATTTTTGCCATTTATGTGACATTTGTCTTTCCACCTAGGTGAATGGCTCCACGTATACTACAGGCAGATCATTTTGATTTATTTCTCCTGTGGTCTGCCAGATCTTTAAAGAAGGGTTGCTTTGCCGGTGTATTCTGAGGCTCAAGAAAAGTGTATATATTCTATTTCGTAGTTAGTATTTGCTTTATTTATTTTTAAAAGACACTTCTACATTTTCTTGTTCCTCTAAAAATTAATATTATTTTCCAGAATTAAGCACATATTTCATTGGGAGACTTCTGCAGCAAGTAAAATAAGTCATACAAGCAAGTTGAGTAAATCTAAATAATAGACGTTTTCTTGCTATGTATACAGACATTTGTGGTGGTACTTCCCAAAATACTGCCGCTGATTTAGGTGATCTGCAGGATTTGCTCCACTTCTCTATGGTTCAAAATTAAACTTAGTTGATTGAAAGTACTCCAAGGTTAAAGAACATTTCCGAAGGCCTAATGCAACTGAAGGATTTCTTCCGTTATAAAGCCAGTCTCAAATGTATGCATCATAGAGGATTTTTTTTTTTAAGTGTCAGCAGTTGAATTTGCTGTTTCAGGTTCGTTGGCTTTTTTCCTTCCACAGTGTGATGTATTGCAAGAATTTGTGGAGGGACTACACATTGAACAGAGGAGGAGAGATTTTGCGCAGGACAGTCATAGCTAGATTAAATTCCATTAAAATTAGCGCTGATTTTGAGTGCCCTTTCCTTTGGCAAGTCAAAGAAAACCCATTTCCCTCTCATAACAGAGGCAGACAGTCATGAATCATTTCCTTTATGAGCGAGCTAACTATATAAAAGACTTAAATCAACAATAGGCTAATTACGAGGTCTAGCCAGAATCAGCGGTGTTTTGTTGAGCCAGTTTCCTCCTATGCTTTCTAAATGTAACTTTATTGCTTTTATAGAAGCAAATCTGACATTTAAATTATGAATGGTAATGAAGTCCCTTGAGCTATTCTTCGTGATAAAGTTGGGGGAGCGCTGTCTTTACAACGAAGTTCTCAGCTGACTGTAAGAGCAAAAGCTGCTGCCTTTTATTAAGAAATAATTTAGGAAATCGTTTAATGTCACCATGCTTTTCCATGAAAAAGCACAAACTTGCATGTTGTGGTGCAGACAAGAATGAAGATCTGCCTTGAGTAGGAGGAAGGTGCTGAAGCCAGGAGGGTGTGCTGAGGCCTGCTGCTCACATCCCAGCCCTTGGGGTTCTTCTCTGCTCTCCATGGAGCACCACAAGTCCGTTTTATGTGGGTGGTGATGGACAGTGTGCTGTTGTTTGCTTACAGCTCGCCTGTCTTCTGGAATGGGGGCAGACCTTTGTGTTCCACGTGGTGTGCCGGGAGTTTGAGCTGGAGAGGCCCAAATCCGTAATCCTGTGCCAGCACGGCATCGATCGCCGCTTTTGTGACCCAAAGGTACCTTTTCATCCGTCCCTGCTGCTCCCTGGACATCCTCTGGAACCTTTCAGAAATCCACCCTTAGTGTTAACAGAACATAAATAAAAGCATCTACAAAAATTAAGCTCCTAATAGATATTTATATATTTTTTCCTTATTCTTTCTTTTCACTTTTCCTTCAGACAAACTCTGTGCCTGGGCCGTGCCCAACGTCGGATGACTTAAAGTACACCATGACACGCTTAGCCATGGATGCAGCAGATCTCTATGTGGTAGAACACGGCTGTGCCACCAATATCAAGGTAAAGATATTTCTCTTAACAGCAATTAAAATACTTTGTCAATAGAGATGTTTGTATTTTTTTGATAGATTATCTACCTGAATTGATGGCTTGCTTGCATGCAATGGATTCAGCAGAATTTCTAAAACTTAAGGGATAAAAGTAATGGTGGATTGGGCCAGGAGTAGGTCAATTTGGCTTCTACTTAATAATTCTATTAATTATGTTGGCAAATGGTAAGGAGGAGTGTACGTCTGCCAAAAAATAAAAGTGGAAGCTGCAGGCTTGGTGTAAAACAACTTAGAACACCCCGAGCAGTATCAATCTCAGTGTTTGTACCTGAGAGTTGATAAGAACTTGTGCTGTGAATTAATAATTCAGCAAATGGAAATTATTGATATGGATCACGTACAAGTCAGCGCTGGCTAGCTCATGATCCTCTTGGGTGAATTTAGATCTGTCTTTGGTAGAGAAGGGAGAAGTGTGTGTGCCACTGCCTGACTGAATCCTCTGTTCAAAAAGGACTGTGCAGAGAAGAGCAGATACTCTCTCCATTATCCTACTGCACAGGAAGAAAAGGACAAATTTACTCAGTGCAGCAAAATATGAGTTTAGATACAGTTGAGTTATGGTAACAGCAGAAAAGAAGAAAACTCCTTTGCTGACATAACTGAGTAGTAATTGTGCTGTTAGTTAATAAATGCACTTTAAAATGGTAGACTTAAAATTAGAAGTTTTGGGCACAGCTTCACATTGTGAGCAAGAATCTCACTGTTAAAGGGCACTGGTACATCTCACTAAAGGGCACTGGTAATTATTTTAAACATTTTTTTAATGATGCGATATCTCATAATTTGAATGGCTTACTGCCCTGTGGCAGTAAAGAAATATGTTTGAGCCTCCAAATTCTTTTGAATCCAATATTAAAAAGAGCATCATAAATATTAACAGTGTCTGCAGGCATAAATATGAATGGCAGTATTTTCAAAGGCAGCTTAATAACCTGAACCACTCTAGAAAATTATATCCTGAATATGTTTCATTCAAATTAAAAAAAAAAGGCTTCCACTGGGCCTTTATAATCTGTAACAGAGATGAGAAGCAATAATTTAATATTAACCCTGCGGGTAGCTCTTCCATGGCTGGGTTATCGTTCGGCTTTTCTTGGTTTAGATTTGGAAAGTTCCATCTGAAATTTCAGGTGCTTCATGGTGACTTTTTTGAGAGGACTCAAGCTGTGCAGGGAACTTGATCCAATGTCTTCAGATTATATGAAGTTGGAAAACTAAAGAAGTTGGAAAGTTTCAGATTTTTTGGGTTTTAGGTGACAGTGAAGAAGTTAATTGCATTTTTTAAAGTTTTGTGACAATGTCTATTGACAGTTGTTTTCTGTTTTGATCTGCTTACAAAAGGATGCTTCTAAGGAATTTTTTTTTATGTAAAAAGTGGCTGAGATTCGTTTCTAAGCTTACCTTTTTTTGTGTGAGTGCTGACCTGCAAATAAAACTGCTTCCCCAGAGGGAATTTTACTGAGATCTTTGTGGGCCATAGTACGGGATGTGTGAACTGGTTTAAGGTCACTCTTCTGTTATTTCACTGACAAACAGTCAGAGCTCCTGTTGAAATCCTGTTTTCAGATGGGTGCCATACGCATTGCAAACTGCAACCTGCACAACCAGTCTGTCGGGGAAGGCATCAGCGCTGCCATCCAGGACCTGCAGCTCCGGCAATACGTCGAGCAGGTGAACAACTGCAGAACCGGCCTCCAGCCAATACTGAGGAGGGCATATTGGCTGGAAGCTGGCTCTCTCAACCTGGGCCTCATCACTGCTGACATTGCTTTAGCTGCAGATCATCCTTCTAAACACGAGGTGCAGAGGCATTTTTTGGAAACGCACGATAACCGAACCAAGAGGTGAGCGTTGCGGTCGAGGGAGGTGCATTTGAGAGGGATAGTTGTTCATCTTGCTTTCACTGGGCTTGAGTGTGATCATGTTTTTGTTTTGTTTTCTGCTCTTCTGCCTTTTGTAGGTTGTGGTTTTTGTGGCCTGATGATAACTTGAGAAATAAGAGAAGCAAAAACAAGTGTGGCTGTCTTGGTGGCTGTCGATTCTTCGGTGGCACCTTAACGGGACTGGATTTTTTCAAACTTGAGGAACTGACACCTTCAAGCAGCTCGGCTTTCTCAAGCACAAGTGCAGAATCTGATATGTTTTATGGGCAGTCTTTACTACAGCCAGGAGAATGGATAATTACTAAGGAGATTCCTAAAATTTTAGATGGTGAGAATGCACTTTGCTGTATTTTTACTCTATTTTGCCCAAAAGTATAATTTCTTAATGTTTTGCTATTTGTGGTGTTTATGAATCTGATTAATAAATACAACTGCTTGTGCTTTTGTGGCCTGACCCCTTCTAAGAGCAGACAGAGCTTGAGTAAGCTTTCACATGATGGGTTTTTATATTAACATGCACCTCCTTTCTGAGTAAAAAGGAGATTTTTTACTTGTTCTGCTTATATAGAAAGAAGCCAACTAAGACAATCTGATGTTTCGGTGACACAATTTAATAATTTTTGTCAGGACAACATGCTGATATGTGCATGCATTTCAAAACTAGGGCTTTGAATCCATTGCAGTTGTGTTATCAGATATTCAGTTTTTCTTTTCCTTCCCTGGTCCTAGGTAAAGCAAATGGTGTCAAAAGAAAAGATTGGGACTGCAGATCTGTGGGGATAGAAATGGAAAGGAAAGCACAACACCTGAGCCTCCAAGTGCCGCTGCGCTCCCACAGTTCCTCCTCCTCTTCGGAAGAAACAAGCAGCTCCAGTGCTGCCCTGCCCTTGCTTGCAGGGGAGAAGGACAGCCCCTCATCCACTGCTGAGGATCACCTGGGACAAAAGGAGTTCCTGCCCAGTGCAAAAAGGGAAGATGCTCACGGAAGGTTAGTACTCTCGTCCAGGTAGGCCTATAATTCAACTCTTGAGTGCTCTAAGATGTAAGAAAAGCCTTTGATTTAGCAAATTTTAAAGTGTTAATGGTGCTGCTGAAATATGTTTGCTAGTTTGAATGCTATTTGGATCCCTAATGCTTAGATGGTTACCCAAGCAAGGTAGAAAATCCATCATGTAAAGACACCAGCACTTGCTGTTAAATGTTTGCTTTTACATCCTCTATGTGTAGACAAGTGGCAGAGTTCGGTGTGTGACCAGCTTTATGAAAAGAATGACTATGTTAATAGAGAGTTATAGAACCACTGATGCATTTGACAGCTGCTAGAGTGCAGGGAGAGAAGCGTTAGGAATGAAATAAGCAAGTGACGTGTTGATTTCCCTTCCCAGTGTGGTGGTGGAGGGCGCAGAGGGCCGGCCCGCGTCCCCCGGCCCCCAGGAGAGGCCCGTGGGCCAGTCTCCCATGAGGTCCCCCCTGAAGAGACAGGCGTCCGTGTGCTCCACGCGCCTGGGCAGCACCAAGAGCCTGACAGCAGCGTTCTACGGGGACAAGCAGCCCGTGCCCGTGGGAGTGCAGTTCAGCAGCGACGTGTCCCGCAGCGACGAGAACGTCCTGGACTCCCCAAAGCAGAGGAGGAGCTTCGGCTCCTTCCCCTACACGCCGTCAGCGGATTCCAACTCCTTCCACCAGTACCGCTCCATGGATTCCAGCATGTCCATGGCCGACAGCGAGGCTTATTTCTCGGCTGCAGAAGAGTTTGAGCCGATAAGCAGCGATGAAGGTCCAGGAACCTATCCGGGGAGGAAGAAGAGAAAAAAGCAAGCTCAGAAAGCTGAATATAGTAGAGGGTCTATCTATCACAGCGTGGAAGGACCCTTAACAAGTACGATGCATGGAGAAATCAGTCAAGATATGAAAACGTTGCCGATTAAGACTCATCCTTCCCAGGCTTCATTTGTTTCAGCTCTGGGAGGAGAGGAGGAGCACGTTGACAACATGTATGTCCTGGACTCTGAGAAGACTGTGGAACGTGAGCAAATCACTTCCCAGCAGCCTGTAATGGCGTGTTACCAGAATTACCTGACACAGTTTCAGGTGATCAACTGGTCGGTAAAGCATCCAACTAACAAAAGAACTTCCAAATCCTCATTGCATCGCCCTTTAGACCTTGACACACCAACGAGTGAAGAAAGTTCCTCATCTTTTGAGCAACTCTCTGTCCCAACTTTTAAGGTATGGAAGAGAAGAGTAAGAAGTTAAAATAACTCAAAATGGCATAGTACCAGTTGTGTGAATAAGCTACAAGAAACTGGAAATTTCTTTGCTTTTAGTTAAGGAATACCTTGAATTTCTGCCTTTAGATCAGAGGGCTGAGTGGCTGGAAAGTTGTGGGCAAAGTAAGATGGAGTTAGAATTCCGTGATGTGTGCTCTGAATTTATGGTTGGTGCACTTAAAAATGCTGCCTGTTGAATGATATGCAGCTGGAGGATATTTATGTGAGTTTTGTTTAAAACGCGTTGTACAGAACTCCAAAAGCAGTACATTTAATATAGATAAAGTGTAATTCAGGCTCTCAGTACTTTCTTTCAAAATAAAATTGCAACTCAGATGTAGGAAATTATTTTTTTTTTAAGTGACCATGAGCATACATGCTTAAGGAAGGAGCCGAAATGAAATACATGAAAAATAATGGAAATTACTTGATAGAAAGCAGGTGTTTGAGCTCTGGAGTTGAATTTGTTATCATTTTGCAGAAATGGTTTGTGTTGATGCAAACCTTATGTAAATTAATATTTGAAGGGATTTTTTAAAAGCAATAAATCAATGTTTATGCAAAAGTAGTATAATTTGATTTTTCAAGGAATTTAAAAAGTAAACCTAGGAGTTCCTGTATCCCATATTGAAGAATCTGCTTTCTAAGTGTTATTTTAAGAAAAACAGCTTTAAGGGAAATTTTTAAAGTTGTCTTGGTTGGGGTTTTTAACATATATGGAAGGAATGTAATCAACTTCTTTGCACTTTTATCTTAGATTGTTAAACAGGGTCTCACAGCTAATTCATTACTGGACAGAGGCATGCAGCTTACAGGATCAACATCTAAGTAAGTTGAACACAGACTGACATTATTAGCATATTTTTCAAGAGTAGGATTTTCCTGATACTCTTCTGAAATATTTTGGCTCCTGCTAGCCCTTTCAAAATTAGATTTACAGCAGTAGTTTTCAGTATCAGATCTATTTCAGAACAGATCATTCTATGATGAAATATTTGGGTTTGGTCAAACAGAAAGTACACAGTGCAGGCATTAAATTATTTCACTTGTACATTTTAGAGATTACGAATGGTGATTTCTTTTAGATGTATTTAGTTTAGGTGCTAATGGCAAATGTCCATTTCATTGCCAGAAGCTGAACTTGAAACTAGGGAGGGCCTTACCCTGGGATTATATTTTTGTACTTTCTGAGATGTACGGTAGAAGAAGCCTGCTGTTTCGTGGATTTTATTAAGAATTAAAATTATGCCAGAACACTTTTGTGTTTGTTTTTACAAAGCCTGATCGTTAATGTGTGTTTGACTTGTTTAGCACACCTTACACTCCCTTGGATAAGAAGTCTGCAGAGAATACAGATGATGAAACAATAACCGAGGAATGGACATTGGATCACCCGGTCTTCCAGACACGGACAACAGCAATCGTGGAAGTAAAAGGAACTGTAGATGTAGTTCTGACTCCTCTTGTAGCAGAGGCACTGGATAGGTAATTTTATTTTGATGGTACTAAAAATTGTCGAAAATCACAACTGTTCTGCTCAGCAAAAGCTTAGGTAAAAGGATTGAATAACGTGGCTGATGGAACAGCAGGGCCTGGTGCCGAGCGGATGTAATTCTGCATTTCCTATGAGGCGGCTAGAAGAATGGGGAAGTGCCCTTTGTGTTTGTCAGTGCTTGTTTTTTCCCTCTGTAGTGTTAATTACACGTGGCTGATGGTGTGCCATGTGAAACTGGGAGTTTCAGTGATCTCTTGTGGCTGTTTTCCCCTCGCAGGTACATTGAGGCCATGGTGCACTGTGCCAGCTCCCGGCACCCGGCAGCAATCGTGGATGATCTGCACTGCAAAGTCCTCAGGGATGCTGTGCAGAACAGCAAGACCAGCTTCTCAGAAAACGTAAGGAAGGAACAGGGGAAATCCACATGGATTTGAGAAAATGCTCTTTAATGTATCTTACACAGAAAACGTTTTCACTGAATTTAGTGGTTTTGACATATAGTAGCTAAGTGCTATATTAATTTGGTACACATAGTTACATGCATTTTCCTAATCAACTCTTGCATGTTGTCTTTTACTGTCTGAAAATCTTTTACAGGATTGAAGTTTTTCTGCTTTGGATGGTCTAGAGTAATTTACATGAGATTAAAAGAACAAAACATGTGATTTGATTTACTGTAGCTGTAATACTAAGTATTACATTCATCTCAATGAGATGTTGTTTATTGTTTTATAGTAGTTAGGGAGAGCTGTGAAAGTGCCTGTGGGTTTTTTAGCAGTTCATCTGAGACCTTAAAAAATTAACTTAAAAAGAATTGTATGGTAGTTCTACAGAATTAGGTGTTCTTTCTGTCCAAGGTAATAACCATATTTATATTTTATGATTTCTTAGACTCCACAGTGTAGTGGACACAAATAATTTGCTTCATAGTAAGTTGTTTTGTATAACTTGCATGTGTAGAATTCAAATTTCCAGCTGAAGTCTGGTTGTTAAAGTTTACTGCAGAATGGCACTGCTGCCCTTATGGTTTTAGACCATACCTCTAAGTGCTGCGTCTCTAAGTGCTGCAGCCCTTGTTCTGGAAATCATGGTAAATTGCCTAAAATCAAGTCAGAATCTCTTTTTGCTTCAATGCTAATAAAATATCCTGTTACTCCTGAGCTCAGCAACTTTTGAGTTTGTACTAATAAATGATTTTTCTCCCCTCTTCAAGTTGTCTTCAAAGCAAGACATCAGAGGAACAAAAATAGACACCACCACAACTGGAACAACAAACCAGGGACCAGCACAGACCAATCTCTCACTTAAGCAAGATAATGTGACAATTAAAGGTCTTCAGGCCAATGTTACAGTTCCAAAGGTAACAACTTTTTTTTAGCTTATCAATAGAAAAGTGCCTCACAGAATGACCCTTATTTTGCATCCCTGTTTGTTCCCCAAAAGCTGAAGTGAAGCTGTGCATTTGTGCTAGAGAACTAAAGTTGTGAATTTTGGAGTTGCTTCATTTTATGATGGTAGGCATGCAGTAGGTAAATATCAGCCGCCATAGGGGTAACTGGCTGCCGTGTCTCTAAATTATGTTCTAGATGTGATGGTTTTATTTTTCTTTTTAGTGGAAGTGTAAGACAAGGTTGTATCAGAAATTAGTGATTAATGTAACATGCTTTTCTAAATGTCTTTAATCTTTGATGGAATTTTATGTACAGGTAAACCTGTGTTTGCTACAAGCATCTGTGGATGAATCCCCAGGAGTTTCTTCCAGCAAAACTGTGACTCACGTTTCCTTAGTAGCTTTGTGTTTTGATAGAATTGCTACTCAAGTTCGTATGAACAGGTAACAATAGTACATGTCACTATTTGTCATAAACTCCAGACATATTTCATTTGATTGTTTTTGTTTGTCTTGAGGTATGCTTATTTGTTTTTTCCTCCCTGATACTGAAAAGGGGTGTAGTTGAGGAGGCTTCGAACAATGCAGAAACTGGGAGGAATTCTGTCACATTTGATCGTTACATCCAAACCAGCAAAATGCAGCCCCAGTCTTCTGGCTCACTGAGATCCAATTCTGGAGCAGAAAAAGGAAAAGAAATTGCTGCTAAATTGAACATCCACCGTGTTCATGGACAGCTTAGAGGTCTTGATACAACAGGTATTAAACAATATTAAAATGTAGAAATGTCTGTTTTAATAGAAGCAAGTAGTTGCAGGTGGTGTTGATCTTGTAGTTTGGTTGTAGGTTTTTTATCAATGTGGATAAAAAGCTACTTGCACCCAGAGCTTTTGCAGATACTTGAAAAAGAAGCTGAGGGTGAATTATTACTCCACCAAGTGCTAGATTGAAACTTATGCAAACTAAAAGCTGTCAGGACAAACTTGTAAGCAGTTTGTGTGGCAGCTGTGTTGCCCTGTAAATATTGAGCTGCACTGCTGGAAGTTGAGGCCTGAGCTTTCTTTCTCCCAGCTCATCTCTTTTTTCAGCTACCATTTTTTGTCACCTATTGCAGGGAACGAATTACACTTATTTGCCTTCTTACTACTTTCTAACACTTTCAATAATGTGCCTGTTGTACCAACAATTTCAGCATGACAACCAGTAGTTTTTTTAACTATAGTGACTCGGAAGCTGAAAATGAGATCTACCCAATTGACTTGATTGTTTTTTGTATTAAGGAAATTTTTACTCTGTTCCATAAGGAATAGGACTCTTTAGACATGAGGAAGTACTCTGTAAATCCAGGATGATTAAAAAATATACAATAAATAAATAAATCAACAACAGAAAATCCCACTGCTGTGCAAAGATGAGTGAGCAAATGAAATTGGAGGCAAACAAAAACACAGAAAACTGAAATGGCTGCCTCCCCTTTTACTTAGTTATGGGTAGAATCTTAGCAGTAGTGCTCTTTGTCAGGTATCCTGCAGTGATTCAAGAGCAGCAGTTTCAGAGCTCTAACCAAGAAAAGTCATCATCTGTTTAAAAGGTTTGGCGAGAGCCTTTCTAAGGATCTTAGCATTTCATATTTACTTCAAAAGCGGTTGAGAGTTGGGAATCAGAGGCAGAGAGTAAGGATTAGAAGGGATATAAAGTAACTCAGTGTAGTCCTTTTCCTGAGGTATTTGACATTTAGGTACAAAATTCTTTAAAATATTGCTCATTACTTGTTTTTTTCAAATTTAAAAATTGTCCTGCCCATATTAACACACCAAGAGCAAGGCTATTTTCCCACTTTTTGTACTGCTTCTTCTTGCTTGTGCTTCAAGTTTAAACTTTTCCTTTCTTTTTTTTCCCCTCCTCCTGTTTGAGGAATACTAAAGGAATAATTCCCCCAAAACACTCTAAACTTCAGAGAGCTTTTGGAAGATGTAAATATGTTTATTTTCACAGATATTGGAACTTGTGCAATAACAGCCATTCCTTTTGGGAAATCAAAAGTTCTTTTTACTTTGGAAGAGTTGGATGAGTTCACTTTTGTGGATGAAACAGATCAACAAGCTGTTCCAGATGCAGCTCGAATTGGTCCTAGTCAAGAGAAGTGGGGCTGGATAATGTTTGAGTGTGGAATTGAAAATTTAACTATAAAAGGTAAGGCTTTAAAAGGCTTTATATTATTTTGTTTTATGAGATTACTGACAATTCTGTTGTTACGTCTTCTGGCTTAGCAATTATTTGATTAGAAATTGTTGGATCTAGGTGATACTGAATAGTACATGTCTGTGGTAAATAAATTTCATAGGTTATACAATAAAGACATTTTTAGTTGTAAGTTCCACTAATAGTGTATGAAGTAATTTCATATAAACTGGTTTCATCAGTTTCTGAACTTGAAGTTGAAATTGATCTATTTTGAAATTTCAACTTAAAGTTGAAATTGATCTATTAATTGCTATCACTGAGCACTCAAATCCTCACCTTATCCACAGGAAGTGCATTATGGAGCCAGAGTTTTGCTCTGGGAGGCGAAAGCTAGCTACAGTCATCCAAATTGTTGTGTTTTTTTTTCAGAGAATAATATTTTTACAGTCCTTATGTGAGTACTCTTCATCTACTTGTGGTAAACCATCGGAAGCTCAAAATCGTAGTGATAAGTCATTGAATAATAGGGTGATGCATCTTGTTTAACCAAAATCATGTGTATTTCTCTGCTGAAGTACAGATCCTTTCTATGGGGCATAACTTACAGGTATTTATGTGCTGCCAACCTTTACAGTCTGGGTATTTTCACAGGGGGAAGACAGTCTGGTGCAGTACTGTATAACACATTTGGAGTCATGGGTAAATCAAAAGACACAGAGAGAGGTGGATTGCTTGCATCAAACAACTCTTCAGACTCCCCCACTGGTAGTGGCTACAACACTGATGTGTCTGAAGATAACCTCCCTTGTGACAGAATAAGTCCCTCTTCAGATATTAATGGAAATTCAGTTTCAGATGAACAGGTATGTTCAAACTGGGTGGAAATGATTGGTCACTCATCCTGTTTGCTTAGACACTAAACTGCTAGCTTTCTGCAGGGTCCCTTGGAAGGATCTGTTTTCCTTTGCCTAAATGCCTATGAAAAAAAATTGAGCATGTCTGGTATGTTAGTGCCTTTCAGTGTAATAATTCTGGAAGACAGTTTTACTTCTAACATGATTCTTTGTTTTTGAAGGATGAAGGTGTTGAGTCAGATGATCTGAAAAAAGATATCCCCTTGATGCCTCCTCCCCCTGACTCCTGCAGCATGAAGTTGACAATCAAAGAAATTTGGTTTAGTTTTGCGGCTCCCACCAATGTGCGCTCCCCAGCTCATATATATTCAAGGTATAATTTTTACCTGATATAAAAGGGAGAAAATGGCAGTTTTGCTTCATTAAATTGCATTTGTATTTGGTAGGTTCTGCATGGAATTTCAGTAATTCTTGAAGCTTGTTTGGAAATAATTTTGAGTTTGTATGTATCACAGTAAGACTTGCTCGTTTTTTACTGCTGTAATTTCTATGGAAGTGCTGCTAGAAAATTCTTAGTTAGATGTGATTAAAACAAGAAAAAAAAGGAAGAGTGAAAAACCCAAATGAAACAAAAAGCCCACACTAACAACTTCTGGTGAGATGGAAATGTATGAGGGAGAAAGGCAGGGGATGGTGTTTGTTTTGAGTAGGTGAGATGCTAGTGAAGAGAGCAGCTCAGTGCTTTTGGTGTTTAACCTGATATCATCCATGATCTGACTGCCATTACCCTGTGCAGTTTAACATGTGTCTCTCTAAGCTAGTTTTTCACATTGTATATGTAGAATTAGCCAAGTCTTCCAGTTTGTCAGTATAGAGCCATGAATCAGAAAATACTCTGCTGGTACACTTGTTTCAGCCCTTTAGCAAAACTCATTCATGGCCTGTAATGCTTCATGTGGGATTCAGTCAATGATGAGAATTTCAAACTGGATGATTTCAGTAGGGAATACAAATGGGAAAAGGAAGGAGTAGCCGTAGCAAAAGTGGGAAGAATCATGAGTGTGTGAGTGAGTAAAACAAAAATTGCCTCAGGTATTTTTGGCCAGTTCTTGTGTTCCAGGCAGTAAGTCTGTATTTATTACTTTGCATCAATGTCCCACCTATTTAACTGTTGTTCATAACAGCATCAGAAAATCCTGCTCATTGCTGCTGCTGCCTGTGAGCACCCCTTTGTCTCTTTTTGTCTCCACAGGCAGCTGAACCTCCTGAGCACTGCAACGCCTGCAGTTGGTGCTTGGCTTGTTCCCATTGATCAAGTGAAGTCCTCATTAAATAAATTGGAAACTGAGGGAACCCTGCGAATCTGTGCTGTTATGGGGTGCATTATGACAGAAGCTCTAGAGGTAAATGACCTTTATAAAATCAATGAGCATCTCAAAACAGGACCATGTGATAGGTAATATAAAGTTTTTGGAATTCTGGATGTTTTCACTGGCAGCCTTATGAGCCTTTGGAATTGGTCACAAGAACTCACAAAAAGCTGTGCTTTTTGTACACAGTCTGAGTTTCAGAGCTGTTACCAGTGAGGAAGTCTCATGCTTCTTACAGGAGTGCATCTCCAGGTAAAATAAGAATAAGAAGTATGGCTGTAGTGCCTGGCATATTTTATGAAGTATTTTTGTTTGCTGTTGGTTTGATTCGCACCATCTAGTGGGAAGATTTTGACGTGATTCCCACGCTGAGATCCTGTCTTGCATAGTGAGATGGATGATCCAAGAATGATGCTGGTTTTGTGCTCTGCTCAAAAATTATCCTTTGCAGCAGTCTCTTATTCCTACCTCCCTTTGTGTTTCTTCTTCCTACCCTCTTTCTCATACTAGACCAAATTAGGAAAAAGTGCCTGTTTTGTCTTTAACCAGAAATAAACTCTTTCTTTGAAAATTGCAGCTGACTTTACATATATTAATCCAGATGTAACTTTATAAGGCCTACATTTTGAGTCCAGGCTTTTCTTTTATTGCTTCATGTAAATAAACATGCATCCAGAATGATTTTTTACATGCAATATTGAAAATAAGGTGGGTACTCACGAGGCCAATCTTTCTTGCAGAAGTTCAAAATGGGGTTAGAATTTTGTCTCATAGATGAAATCTTGTCATGGATGCTCTGTTTGCAAGTATGTTCATATGTTGAAAATGTTTTTATTTTAATCTAGAATAAAAGTGTACACTTCCCCCTGAGAAGCAAATACAACAGGCTTACCAAAGTGGCTCGTTTCTTGCAAGAAAATCCTTCTTGTTTACTCTGTAACATACTGCACCATTACCTTCATCAAGCAAATTACTCCATTATTGAGGATGCCACTATGGTGAGTTACCCAGGAGAACTGGAAATATCTCAGTCCTTTAGTTTTAAATATACCAATTCTAACATCTTAAATTTGGCAACCGTTTGAGGGAGATTAACTAACAAGAAAATATAACCCAAAATCATTTGCATCTTTAAAGTTATAAGTAGATATTGTTTCTCTCATTTCACTTTCTTTGACATCTGCTATTTTTATTATGACTTGTATTTATGCATAATGTTTATCAAACTATTTTATTAGTAAATAACTGAGATCATCAACCAAAAAGGGTTGCCTTTAAAACTGTATATGGCTTTTTTTAATCAGATTTCATTTCATCTGTCTATCATACTTCAATGGCATTTTTATAAGATTTCATTTTTCATGGTTTTAAAATTGAGCAGGTCTCAATTATTGAAGCAAGTGCATGAACTGGTTAATTTATTCCAAATTCTCTCATTGGAACTAGTTTTCATGTCTTCTAGAAACACTGGGGTAATGAAGTTTAAGGAAGGAGCTAGAATGGCACAAACTTAACGGTTTAAGAATCAAGTGTTTTTCTTGATGGCTTTAAGAATGTACATGTCTAGATTGTAGTGGGAAATAGTTATTTGAACAGACATCAGGCATAAGGGAAGAGTGTTTATTCCTGATTTTGTGTCATTTTCATAATCCAATTCCACAGCTGTCAGATTTAAACACTTTAGTTTTCAGCATATTCAGCTGAGAGCCAGTGATCGGAATAGCACAGTTTGTGGCACAATTAGCACAGTTGGATTTTTTGGACAAAATACCAAGCTTTTGTTTTCTTTAGGACATTTCAGTGATGTAATCAAAATAATCCCTATATTTGGTGTCAAATTTATGTTCCTAAAATACTGCTTATGAACAATGGAAAAAAACCATCTTTTTAATTCAGTTCTGTTTGTACAGAGTTGCTATGAATCTTAGCCCATCATTCAGAGCCTGATAATTACTCAAGTCCTTTCAGCTTCATATTTAATAAACCTGCGTGCCGTTGTTTATTTTTGGCCCTTCGGGCTAGATCCTCAGGTCATGCAGATAAATATATTTACTGTGCTCAATAAAGCTGTTATTTTTATCTCTCAGCTCCTTGGCTTCTTGCTTGATGTATTGTAGTGCCAGCATGTTTGTCATAAGCCTCTTAAGGGCAGAGATTTAAGAGAGCTTTGACTTTTTCTCCCCGCCAGTTTACTTCAAAATGCTGTGATATGAATTTTAATTTTTTTTTTTTAAGAGTGATGGCCTTCCTGCCTTAGTGACCTTAAAGAAAGGTCTGGTTGCCTTAGCAAGGCAGTGGATGAAGTTCATTGTGGTCACCCCAGCCTTTAAAGGAGTCAGCTTGCACAGACCAACCCAGCCAATGAAACTGCAACCAAATGCCTGCCATGAGCATGAGGATGGCCTTGGATTGGACAATGGAGGGGGCCTTCAGAGTGACACGAGTGCTGATGGAGCAGAGTTTGAGTTTGATGCAGGTATTTATGTGTTATTGTCACCATAAAAATTCATAGAGACAAGCAGCTTCTCTCAGACATTTTTATCTTCTTTAATGTTAATACTTGGCACATTATAGTCTCCTTTTTTAGAATTATCAAGCTTTTTTTTTATATCACCTTTGTTCTGAAGGTGCTACTAACAATGATAATTATAGTATTACAATAATTAGTGCTTGTTGAGGGAAAAACAAAACAGGAGACCTCTCTTTCTTCACATCTTTTGTGTTGTTTTTCCCTGCACACAATAAATCAATTATTTGCTACCTTTCAGTTAGAATCCAGGCAGCAGTTAGCAGCTTTAAGAGATCAAAGATGCTTGTGTGAGAAACTTGTATGTAATCACACAGTATAATGGGAATTTTTGCCCCCCTCTCTCAAATATCTGTTTTGATTAAGCAGAAATACTTGGATTATTAAACAAAACCCAGCTGACCCCTGTCTGAGGTGTTCTTATTTATCTTTAAATCAGACATTACTGTGTAGGTGTGTATCAGCACTTGAAAGTTCATGACTGCTTGTAGATAAGTGTGCCTGACAATAAATAATCTTGGTTCTCCAAATAAATCTAAAAGAGGGAAACTGTTTGCTTGGGTGCAGCTACTGTGAGTGAGCACACAATGCTCCTGGAAGGAACAGCCAATCGCCCTCCCCCTGCCAGCGCCTCCTCAGGGCCTGTCACTGGTGCTGAGATCATGAGGAAGTTGTCCAAGACTCACACTCACAGTGATTCTGTGCTGAAAATAAAGGTGAGTGCACAGGGCTGGGTACCAGGGCAAAGAGGGTTGTAGCTGGCCTGTTCAGGTGCAGTTCTGTAGCTGCAGATGAATAAAGAATTCACTATAGCACATGGAAGGTCTGCTCCTGACCTTACAAAAGGGATGCTCCAGTATAGTTGGTCTATATTCTGCATCTCTTCTTTGTTCTTTTTCTTACCGATTAACTTCATGTGCATCATTTAAGGATGTGCCCTAACCTTTATAGCCTCTGATCTTTTATTTATGGCAGGAGAAACAAGGATTTAACTATCATGATACAAAATCAAAGACCGGCAAAGCTGTCCGGTAACTTGTAGTAAAATTTTTGTGTTCCAACCTTATATTCAGACCAAATGTTGCTTTGTTTCCACAGTACTTCAATCATTTTTTTGTTTTCTGCTCACAGGGCATCCATCCATATCATTCCTTGAGTTACACCAGTGGAGATACAGCTACGGATTCACCAGTGCACGTTGGCCGCTCCGGAATGGGAGTCAGGGAAAGTCCGAGGAAAGAAAGTCTGCTCAGTTATCTCACTGGGAGCTTTCCTAGCCTGCACAATCTTTTGGAAGGGACTCCTCAAAGAAGTTCAACTGCAGTTAAAAGTAGTTCTTTAACAAGAACAGGTATGATATAGCATAATTTTTGAGTCTCTTTGAATGAATAATGAAATAACCACTTTGTTTTGATTTTTCTTGACCTTGTAAGTAGCTCAGAAAGAGAGGTGAAACTAAAATGTCAGTAACTTAGTCTGCATTTGATAAATTGCAGATTTATAGTGATGGTCTTTTCAACAAATATTTTAGAAACTTGAAACACGGAAGTGTTTATGCTCTGTACTGTTTTTCAGAGTGTACTGTTATCAGTTTTTCTTTATATGTAAATTACATGTTACATATGATACTGTATTTTCTCTAAAACTTCTCTCCTTTGCTGTCAGGGACTGAAATATTGTTCAGAAAAAAAGGTATTTTCATTTCCTAATGACTCTTTTCCTCTAGTTAATGGTAGAGATGAACAAGTGCAAAGCCATGTGTAGTACAACATCCATTAGTGCCGTGTGTAAGTTCAGTGGTAGCACCAATAGTGCTCTTTGACACATAATTTAGTGGAGTAAACATTGAGAATCAGGCTTATTTTTATAGTTTAGAGGTGTTGTCAGTGAATTTGTGCCATGTTTCTTGTTTTTGCTGACTTAGGTGCAAGAAATGCTGAATTTTCTGCTTTATCTGCACAGGAAATACTGTGGCCACAGACATGTTGTCTGAGCACCCTTTGCTGTCTGAGCCCTCTTCTGTGAGTTTCTATAACTGGATGTCCAATGCTGTGGGCAACAGGGGAAGTGTGGTACAGGAAAGCCCGGCCACCAAGTCTGGGCACAACAGCCTTCCAACAGGTATTGCTAATTGGCAGCTGAGTTCCAGATGGTTCTGGTTGGCTGTGCCTGTGTTTGCCACTTTCTGACTGAAAGTAATTGAGGGAGTGATTTATGTTCAACAGAACTTAGTTGGTTCAAAGTTTTATTTGTGGGACTTCCCAGCAACCAGCAAATGAAAAGATGGGATTTAAGCAAACTGTTGTTTTCTTTTTCCTCACCTGCCTCCAGAAATTTAGCTTTTTCTTACATTTTCAACTGTCAGTGTAGCTGCCAAAACCATGTGTAGCTGCCAAAAGTTAAGCCATAAAATTGTCTTCTGTTGCTGAGTTCCTTGGTTCTGTTGGCTATTTTGGATCTCATTTGCATATGCTTATTTTGTGATTTGTGGATTGGAATCCTTACTCTTTCTCAGTTCAATTTTGAAACTAAACAAACATATTTTGAGAGTAACTTAGGAATGGGTTAACTGGTGTAAGGGAATAAACAAAAAATGTATTTCTGAAAGTCATAGGTGTTTTAAAGAGCCACATGTGTAACAGTTTATTGCAACTCATTTATTTTTCTTATTGGCCATCATTCAGACCTTTCAATGTGTGTCTGAATTTTCTTTTTCACTGGCACTGAACTTGAGTCTTTTTTCTGTTAACAGCTCTTCAACTGTGCTATATTAATCTTAAGCAATAAGAAGTTGTTTTAGTTTCTTTTTTGATATTGAACCAGTAGTCTGATCCTACAAACATCATCGTGCTGTGCATATTGCTGAACTATTGTGGCTCCTTTGTAAACTGGAATGTGTTTCTCTGCAGAAAGACTCTTTCCGAATTTGAACTGGAAATTCTCTACCTGTTTCCAGTAATATCAGGCTGTTTCCTTATGCTAAATGTTACCCTTGTGAGGTTACAGACCTCACTGGGTCTTGTTTATCTATGTAAAGAATCTTGCTGAATTAATCAAATCAGTGGTGGTGAGATTTGCTGTGGTGTTAGTGTTCCATGGGTATTTATTTTCCAGGTGTGGCACCCAATCTTCCTACTATCCCCTCTGCTTCAGACTTCAACACAGTTCTGTCCAGCGACCAGAACACCCTGGATGGAACCCACTCGCAGCACAGCACCAGCCAGGATGACATTGCAGGAGTAGAAGAGGGCAACCAGGGCTTTCCTGCTGTCCAGCTGGCAGATGCACAGGTAACTGGGGCTGCACATCACCAAATGATGAGCAAGAGTGTGGAAATCTTCAAGGCTTTCATAACTCAGTTGGGTGGGTTTTGTTTTGTAGGTTGTTTTCAAACCTCTGCTGAGTTACACGGGAATTCAGTCTCAGGATGCGATGCCCCTGTGCTACAGGATGTACTTTGGAGAGTACCTCTCTTTCTCAGGAACTCTGGACTGCCTCAGAGCAGATATCGTTGATTCAGACACAGCAAAGGAAAGAAAAAGCAAGCGAGCTCGAAGGTATGATGAGAGATTTAAAAATACCTTTATTGGCTAAAGAACAGACGTCAGGCTTTTCATGTGGTGACAGATTTCCAAAGCATTTTCATACGATAAGAAGCAGCCCTTTATTCTTCTAATCTTTCATTTTGTCTTCCTGTTAAATTTATTTTTTTAATCTTCCTATGGAATTGTTTGGGAATTGTAATTGTTTGCATCTCAGCCGCTTTTGAAAATCGGAGATTGGGAAGAGGGAGAGCTGGTGGGAATAAAATAGGGGTGGGGAATTTGAGTGGCTCTGAAATGGTGTTAAGTAATTAATGCTGTAAATAATGATGATGTGACTTTTTATGAAAATGCCAAATCTTTCCCCAGACCCATTTTGGGCAGAGCTTTAGGATATAATGGAATGATTGCATGCCAAGCTAGGTTTGATAGAACTGGATGATTTCCATGTTAGTAGCAGACAATATGAAACTGCAAAAGTTCATTTTATTATATTTAGAACTGTGGTAAAAATGTGATATCCGAAAGGAAATAAAAGGCTGGATCCAGTAAATTAGACGTAAGACACGTAAAAAACATATTTGAGTCTCACTCTCATAAAAAAAGCCACAGTAATAACTCATACCTTTCCTTTCCTTAGGCAAGGAGCTGTCAATCTTCCTCCTCTGGAATTCAAACCAGCTTTAATGCTAGAGACTTTCAGCATTAGCGCCGTGGTGATGGAGAAATCCATGTGCACCCCTCACAACTCCACCAACGCCCTTTCCTTCCACGACTTGAACAAGCGCTATTACAACACCTTCCACTGCAATTTCACCATTTCCTGCCAGTCCATCAGCCAGCACGTGGACATGGCCCTGGTGCGCCTCATCCACCAGTTCAGCACCATGATTGATGACATCAAGGCCACACAGACGGACATCAAACTGAGCAGGTACACGGCTGGCTCGGCCTCCCCGACCCCCACCTTCAAAACCCGCAAGCACAGGGACTTCCGCTCCTCGGATTTCAGCCGCAGCTCCCGGGGCAGCCTCAACGGAGGCACCAGGGTGAACAACACCAAGAGCAAGAGGACGAACAACGACAACAACAAGAAGGAGTCACGCAACAAGAATTCCCTGGGGAGGTCGGAGCGAAGGACTTCCAAAGTGTCCAGGAAAGGCTCCAAAGATGTGGTTGACCACGTGACAATCCATATGGATGACTCCGACTCCATTACCGTGTCGGAACAGAGCGAGCCCTCTGCGGAGTGCTGGCAAAATATGTATAAGCTTCTGAACTTCTATTCACTCATTTCTGATCCAACTGGCATCTTAGAAAAGTCTTCTGAAACTTTTGGGCCAACAGGTAAAGTGGTTCACGACCCCAAACTATTGAACGTGTGTGGTATTGTTTAAATGGGGCATTCTAAAGCTTTCGAGGTGGCTTTTGAGAATTGCCCACCCCATCTAACTTGGATCAGAGGGGCAAGTGGTGAGGAGGGAGGGGAGCTTTTGATTAATTCACCAAGAAGATGTACAAAAGAAAAGCTTAATTCTTCTCACTAGTTTTGTAGTCTGGATTGAGTTTGTTCCTCCTGAGGTGCTGTTTTGTGTTCAGGGAGCTACTGGAAATGCTGTTTATTATCATTCTGTGAAAATATGCGAGCGTTTATGTGAGCCATTTAGAGGGAGACAATTTCAGCCTTGAGAATGACCAACAGTAGGAAAAAAAAAAATCTGTGGACTTTGTGAGAGCAGGAAAGGTGAATTACTGATTTTTGTGAAGTCCCGTAAAGGTTGTAGGTGTTTGGGTCATAATTTCACCTAAAATCTTAACATCTGGTGTAATTACTGCTATTTCCAATGTATTTCAGCACAGCAGAGTCCATCTGAGAGCTGCCTTAGTATCATTCTTTTCATTGCTGAACTTAGGTTGCTGTAAATATGCAGGGGATGGTATAGTTGCTCTATAGCTGTACTTTCTCAGATTTCTTTTAACTGAAGAATGTAATTTAAAGAAGTCTCAAGTTAGAGTTGTTGTTAAACAGATGCCAGTGTCTTTCGTGCACAGAATATCATATTTACAGTTATAATATCTGCAGAAAATGTATGTTTTCTTACATTGTTTTTAGCCTCCTGAGTGTTGAAAAGAAAAACTTGCTCGTCCAAAACAGAATGATAAGAACCTTTGCGTGTGGGATGAACAAAAAATAAACAGGACAATCGGATGTTGTCAGGGCATTTTTCTGGTATAACAATATAATCAGACCATTACAAATATTTATATAAGATACATAAGAGCATATCTGTGAATAATAAGGAAGCCACATGACTTTGTTTTATCGTGTCTTGGATTTGGTTCAGTTGCAATGGTATTGGGGTGGAGTGAGCGAGGCACAGATAATTTCCCTGAAGAGTTTTCTTGATGTGAAACATACGTGATCCTTGGTTTGAAATACAAATATAAATGGGATATGCCAAGGATTTATTATAAATAAAGCCTTAAATAACTGCTGGTGTTTCTGCAGGTGTTCGGAGCCCCACTGAGCCTGCCTGCAGGGTGGTGTTTGAGAACGAGCAGGACAACGGGCGCAAGCGCAGCCTGGTGACCTCAGAGCCGCAGCACGTGACCCTCATCGTCTTTGGGATAGGGATGGTGAACAGAACCCACCTGGAGGCCGACATCGGCGGCCTCACCATGGAATCCGAGCTGAAGAGAATCCACGGCAGCTTCACCCTGAAAGAGAAAATGAAAGGTGGGATGAGCTAAAAGCGTTCTGCCCCATTAAATTCCCTGGCAACTCTACACCTTTGTGTGCACGTGTAATATAATAATATCAACATGTTCCTTTAAAAACTGCTACTAGGATGCTGAAGGGTTTTAAAAGGATGCAAGATTTCCAGAAAGTGCCATGGAGGAAGTTCTCTTAGACAGTCACTCATTTTCAATAGCTTTCTTCTTAGCACAATTATAGCAGACGTCACTTAAGGTGACTGCTAAAGCTGTAATTTTTTTTGTTATTTTCCTGCTGAAATATTTTTAAAGCAGTAAGCATACCTGAAGTACTGTACTGACTGAACTGCTGTTCAATATTTTTTTTTCCTAAAGATGTGCTACACCAAAAGATGACTGAGACATGTGCCACTGCTCACATAGGAGGTGTGAATATTGTCCTGCTGGAGGGGATTACCCCAAATATCCAGTAAGTAGGAAGTCTCACAATTTAAAACTGTTCAAGTTCATAGAAGTGGTATGAGTTGTATTCCTTCTCTTATGCTTTTAATTGCTGTCTGAAACTTGTAGGCTCAAACCATGAGATCTGTAGGGAGAAGTTAATCTACTGATGCTAATTATTCCTGTTTAAGATCTATAGTGTTTCTTAAATATATATATTTTTCACCTCTCATGATGCATCATTCTTTGTTCTCTCATGTTAGTTAGTTCTAATATCCCTTCTCCATCCATTATATAATTGACACAACCTGGCAGGGGAGGGGAAGAGAACCACTTTTTGTGCATGAGTATCATGAATCGCTCAGCATCCACATTATTCTGGCTTTTTTATTTTTGTCAGGTTCACAGACTCAAAAAGGCCATGCATTATTTTAATTTGTTCCCTGCTGCATCTCTTTCTGTTTGAGTTGCAGAATGAGCTGAACCACAATTCTTTGTAACACAGATCACTTCACACAGTTTGGGTGTTAGCTGGGTAACCCTCAGTATGTGAACTGGTCTTAAAACATGGCTCTTGTAAAAAGGGGCTAAACAATGTCACTTCAGTTTTTATCTCTTTTTAAGTCCTGGTTAGTCTGGAGGATGATACATAGAAATTAAAGCATTTTGAATTTTATCATTTCCTTAACTAAATTGCTTCCAATAATTTTCAGAGAGATAAATAAAAGTTCCAATCTGACAGTCATGAAGTGTTTCTGAAGGTGACCAAAGCTCTTCATGTCTGTTTTACATATAGGGAGGGTACAAAAGGAAAGGAAATAATGATAAATATTAAAAACAACAAGAGCAAAGAACAAACATGGCAAAACCAAAACCTTCAACTTGGTAATTTTGAAAATAAGTGTCATATTGTGGGTTACAAGTAATTAACTGACTAATTTTGCATGACTGTTTATTCTTTATTTGCTTTGTTTTTGTTTTTCTTGCTTTCTCTTCAATCTTCATCTGTAGACTGGAGGATTTTCCTACATCTCCTACAAGCACAGCCAAACAAGAGTTTCTGTATGTCATATTATTATGTTTAATAGTCTTGCAATTAACTCTGTGTTGTGTAGCTAATGGCTGCATTCCTGCTGTGTGTGATTGTGCAGGCAGATGTTGCTTGAATACATTTTGGTTTAACATCTGGTACTACCTAGATAAGCTTTTTTTAATGAAGATTACTAAATACCTGCCTAAAAAAAGCCCTTGTCAATGTTAGCAATATAGTTTTAGGTCTACTATTGCACTGCACTCACTACTGTAATGTTAGAATGGTTTCACTAAGTTCTTTAGATCTGCTTCTGTACTTATTTTAATGAGCTGAAATACTGTTGATAAATGTAAGGGAACACAGAAGTGAGACTTGCTTTGGAACTACTGTGCTTGGAGTGATAGTTGTGGTGTCATCACAAACAGGGCCAATCTTTTTTGTCTGTATTTCCCTGTGTAGCTGGTTTCCAGGCATGATGAAGATCTCTGTGTGTGGGTACAGGTGTCCCCTCTCACAATGTCTGTTTATTTAGTGTTGTGGTAATACAGGATTAACTTTCAAATGTCCTTATAGCTCTGGAAGGAGAGGTTCTGTAAAACTGCAGGTGATGTAGGGAAAGTGTTGCAAAGTGTGTTGTTTTTTGTCTGGTCGCAGCATTAAACCAGTATATCACTGAATTGTTGAATTCACTGCCATAGGATGTGGTCAACAAAAGTATAAATGTTTAAAAGGATCGGATAAATCCATGCAGGTCTGGTGGTGAGTCATGAACACGGTGCAACCTCTGGCTTAGAAAGTAAAGCTGGAATTAAGGGAAGGATCCCTTTACTTACACCTCAGATATCTGCTGCTGCCTGAGTTTCCAGCTGACTTGGTGCAGTAGTTGCTGTGTGTTATGGGCCTCCTGCTGACTTTCTTACTCCCATATGCTTTTTACAACAGTCACAAAAATCTGTTGAGTACTGGCCTTGTAGTCAGTTCTATAGTGGGACAAAGACTGTTTGTCACAAATTTGTCTAGAGAGTGATCGTTTATGGCATTGATGTGAGAATATAGAATTCTATCTGGAAGCATTACTGGTATGTAACTTAAATAATGAGATACAATGAGATGTGTTACAGGCATATCACTGCAGGTAAGCAAACTGCAGTTCTTTAATAATGAATGGATAGCCAGACAGTTGTTCCACATCTCATTATGTCATGGAAGTAGGTTTTTTGTAGGCAAGCAGCAGTGAAATTAATTTGTTGTGTGAAATAAGCACAGTTCATTTTGCTGAGGTTTTTTTTCTCTTGCAACAGCTATGCTGGTGTAATACATTTTTAATTAAGGAAATATTTAAAATGGTTTGAAGGCAGTAGTATTTCATGTTATAGATAGAGATGGAAATGTGTTCTTGATTGGCTTCACAGCAGTTGAGTCAGAATGGTAGCAGGAAGAGAGTAGGAAATGAGCAAACATCAAGAGAAATAACTAGGTTTTTCTTTTAAAGAGGTGGATTGAAACAATTCTGGCCTTTTTTTAAGTAATGTTTATTTGTATGATGTTTTTCTGAAAATTATTGTGAAGTGTTTCCTCCTTCATCACAAATTTTGAAATAATTTCTACTTGACAGTCTGCCCTAAAATATTAATTCTGAACTGCTTTAGGTCACCTTCATCTCTTGCATAGCTGTGAAAGTCTGAGAATGTTCCTTGAACTTGAGTCAATGAATTTGCTGTTGATTGCTGATGTTTTAACATAAGAATAAGAAGAAACGTTAGAGAGTGGAGTTCATAGAATATTGCACCTTTCACCATGAGATCAAACTGTCTATAAACAATTCAAGTAGGATACACAGAAAGTGTTTTAGCTGTACCCCTTGAAATATAGTATTTGAGAAACTTGTGTTGTATGTTGCAATTTTATAGTCTATTTTTAAGCCATTTTAGCTGATGTATTGCATCTTGACAACTACATGTCCTTCTCTTTGAGAATTCTGTAATTCTGTGTTGGCTGCATAATATACTTCCATTGGGTAACTCTCCAGGAATTGACCATAGAAACATTAATGTGTTACCCCAATATATTTTTTAATAGGAGTTTAGTGAATTCTACTATGCCAAAATTCTGGTATGACATCAGAAACTGTCAGCTTAGCACAGTTATATTTTTTATCTTGGGTAACCATTGTGAGGCATATCATCCTCAACATTAAAATAACGTTTAGATTACGTATTTTGGAATAATATGTTTGAATTAAATTTTAATATATTAATTCACAAATTCATTTAACAGTAACATATTTACTGTTAAGTATTTCCTCCAATGACCTATTTGGATGCAAAACTCAGATTTGACTTTTTACCAAAAGGATGATTCAAGATTATTCCTGAACAGGAGTTGAAATGGAAGGCTCTTTTCTTGTTATTGTGTCTATGTGCAGCCTGGTGTGTATGCACTGAAATGACCTTACTTTAGGCAAGAACAGCAGTTTTTAACAGGTATTTTTGCCATGCATGACGTGTAGTTCTCTTAAGTGTAGCGTAGTTGTTTGTGGCATGTAGTGAGTGCATCTGTGTGAAGTGAAAGAAAGAGGAATGTGGGTGTTGACAAACAACATTACTTCAAAATTCAGCTAACACTTAAAACTCAGTTTAACCTACAACTGGAAGGACGTACAAATGACTGTTGTTCCCTTTTGCCGTCAGAACCGTGGTGAAGTGCAGCATTGCCAAATCCCAGGCCCTGTACAGTGCCCAGAGGGGGCTGAAAACCAACAACGCGGCCGTGGTGAAGGTGGGGGCCATCAGCATCAACATCCCGCAGCACCCGGCCACGCTGCACAGCATGATGGTGCGCAGCTCCCACCAGCTCTCCAAGCAGATCTCCGACCTCATCCGCCAGCCCTCCACCGCGTGAGTGCTCCCAGATCCCTGCCCCTTCCAGGGCTTTGCCACCTCAGGTGTCTGGGGGACAGCCGGGCGCATTAACAGGAAGGGTTTCCCGCTCTTTCTCTGTCCACAGACCCCAGCCGGCCAAAGAAGATGTGGCAACTCCTCTGCCCTCTGAGAAGACTCCAACGAGCATCAATCAAACGCCAGTTGAAACAAATGAATTCCCACAGCTGCCAGAAGGCTTGGAAAAGAAGCCCATTGTACTGAAGTTCAGTGCCATGATAGATGGGATTGCTATCGGTGCGGCGCTCCTGCCCTCCTTGAAGGCGGAATACAAGATGGGAAGAATGAGGAGTCATGGAATGACAGGTAACAGTTCTCTGGAGCTTTTAAAAACATTGCTGCTTTTAGTTTGGCCTTCTTATAAGCATCCAAAAGCATTCACTGTTTCTGTTGAGTTATAGGTGGAGCTTTCATTCTGCTGCCATAAGTTTTGTTTTTTTAACGTGAGCTTCAATTAGATGGGCTCTTGTAGAGAAGTTACACTGTGGTTGGTATAGGCAGTTCCCAGAGGCAGAATGCAAGAGCACATGAAGACATGTATACATTCATATATAGTATCCTCCCAGGATGCTTCCCTCTAAGTGCTAAAATGAGTTTATGATCTTTGGGTAATTAAATTCTAATTTGTAATGCTACTTGAGCGTAGTCTTGTAAGGCCTCAGTACACTTGAGGTGGTTTGTATGACCCCTTCTCCATCTTATTACTGTGGAGTCTTTGTTTTCTTTAGAAATAAAGGCAACCCAGAATCATGTGGGTTGGATATTTATAGGTCTTTAGGTCTGTGCACTTCATTAAACATTCCAAATTTTTTTTGTTGTTCAAAAAATGTTCTTAAATGTAAGGATAAGTAGGAGTTATTTTTTCCAGTTCATACTTTTTCTTTTCCCACCTTCATTTTACAGGTGCCCAAACGAGATTCAATTTTGAGCTTCCAAACCACAGACTGCGCTTCACTTCCAAAGTTTCTGCCACTGACATGTCGACCATTCCTCCTTCGGCCAGTCTCAACCTGCCTCCTGTCACCATGTCAGGGAAATATGTCATGGAAGAGCACGACACTTACTCTGACCAGATCTGGAGCATCGACGAACTCCCTGCCAAGCAAGGCTACTACCTGCAGGGGAATTACCTGCGCTGTGTGGCTGAGGTAGGTCTTGAAGGCTGCAGTCATCTTTGCAAACTTCTTTCCCTTCTGTTACAATTCCTTACATGCATCTTGACATATTTTAACAATCTGCCTCCTCCAGAACTCTCAGGTTTACTGGTTGAATACAAATACTGAAAAATTGAAAGAGCATTTTATTGTTTTATAGCTGCCTAATTTTTTTTGAGATTAGACAGCTTCATAAGTGAAACAATGATATAAAATTTTCTGCTCAACACAGTGTGCTCTATTCAGAAGTTCTACTTGTGTGCCAATTTCCATAGTTAATTTTCCCAGAGAGAAAAGTGATGCTGCTGAAAAGAAACCTACCTGATGGGAAAAAGCAGGGCATTTCTACTAAATAACTCTGTAGACAGAAAAACGGGCATGTTTGTAGTTAAAAATTCTGATGTTTGCAGCTAAAAAACCCCCAAACCCAGCAAGCCACTGTTTTTAAAAGAGATTTGTTCTCAAATGTTCTATTTCTGCAGGTTGGCTCCTTCGAACATAATCTCACGACTGACCTTTTAAACCATTTAGTATTTGTGCAAAAAGTGTTCATGAAGGAAGTAAATGAGGTCATACAGAAGGTTTCGGGTAAGCAGAACACTTAAAAGCTGCTTTAACTAAGATCCTCAAACCTTTGATTGCAACATTATGTAGCTCTCAGGATCAGCTCTAATTTCACAGACACTCATTTCACCTCTAGCACTGCAAGCAGCAACAGGAAGCAGAACTGGACTTCTAAATAATAATAGAGGCTCTGGAAATTATTCTAGGTCTGTTATAAGCAGAGCTTTTACTGGGAAGCAGGATTGCTTGGTATTCTGGACGTCAGCCTCTGTGTCTCTCCATGGTGTGACCTTGGCTGGGTTACTCCTTGTATTCACTTTGTTTGATTTGAACATTTTTTGAGTTATCCTAAAAGGCTGTTATGGAAATGCAGCTAATTTTTAGTGGAAAGATTCATCAATAGCTACAAACATCATGAGGAAAGACAAAGAATAAAAAGTGGTAACTAAGTGAAAAGGGTGTCTGTGTGTACATCTGCCTCCTTTCATGCACCTGTGTGTGTGTGTGTGTATGTTCAGGTATACAAATGCAATAAAAGAGCTCTGCAGGTCCTCATGATGTGCCCTCGAGGCAGTGAGAAAATGGAAAATGCCAAATTCTCTGAAGTATAACAAGAAACACCCTGATACTTGTTCCAGCCAAAATATATTAGTATTGGGTAGTAAGAAAATGCTTTGGAGAAGAATAAACCTTCAACAGCTGTCATTACTCTATTAGAAATTTTTTTTTGTAGAGGAGCATACAGTGCTGAACCAGGAAACCTGTATTAGCTTTTACAGCATTTCTTGGACTCCGCATTTCAATTTCCTCTGCAATTTTGTGTGAGGAATTTATTACCAGTGCTGGTTCTCTGCTTTTCCAGGCTATAAATGTGTATTGCAGGTAGCAGCCTGATGGTTTTTGAAATGTGACTGTTGCCTTCCATATTGGGGTAATTCAGCAGGGACATGGTCAGGTCAGCAATCCGTGGGTCTGGATGCCCAGTGCAGAACAATGGGGACAGAAATTGGCTTGGAGCAAAGTAATTTTTTTAATGGCTTGAAAATACCAATTAGTGTGATGTGCTACGGTATTTTTCCTAATTACAGTTTGTGTTGCACTAAAATAATGTTTGCATATTATCCTTATATAAAAACTGTCCAAGTACCAATTACTGAAGGTGAAGTTGCACAGATTGAGAGCTAGTTAATGAACGGAGCAATCCATAATAATTACATCTTGAAGTTGAAAGCAGTGTTGATTAAAACAAAATTATCCAGATAAAAAGTGGAGTGATAAAAATTAATTGTTGTTTGCGGGTTTTTTTTGAATCGTGATTGAACTGCTTGTCCTTACCACCAAATAACTGTAATTAGATCAATTGGCAGGTTTGGAGAGAATTAATGGCTTAGCCTTTTCCAGCAGCAAGCTCTTCCTATAAACTAAGTTGGGATGTAGATAAATCCCAAGGAGAATTAAAACCAGGGTTTCAAGGGTACATAAATTGGGATGAAATGTACCAGGATAAGGAAGTAAACCCAAAACTAAAATAATTGCAGAATACTCTTTCCTCCTCTCATAGAAAAATACTGATATAATTTCAGCTCCTCATTTCATGGAGTTTGCATAGTATTTGGTCAAGTGTTCAACTTGTATTGTCAGATAAGCTGGAGATATGCACACTGGTGCAGGGGGCAAATAACACCTTTTTTGAAAAGTAGGTGTTACTCCTTACAGATGTTGAGACTTTGAGACTTCTTGTGGAAGGTTTCCCAGGAGGGAGGAACATGCCTCTGTTCCTTCATTCCTAGTGGAGAGATATTAATTATATGTCAGAAGATGAATCCGCACTGATGTCTTCAAGATTCATTTGTTTTTATAAACCTTCAACTAGTCACTGTTTAAAATGAGGCTTAATTCATGGTCACCTTTTATATGTATTGGTTTTGAAATGTTTTCTTGGGTAAAACTGTGACTGTGCATATTTGCTGTGTACAGGAGGGGAGCAGCCAATACCTCTTTGGAATGAACATGATGGCACAACAGATGGAGATAAACCAAAAATTCTTCTTTACTCATTGAGCCTGCAGTTTAAGGTGATCTTATGATGACAAAACAGTGGTGGTTTTTTTTTCCTTTCTCATCATGTCACTGAACCAAATGCTCATAACTTTGTACCTTCCTTATCCATTAGGGAATTCAAGTGACAGCTACAACTCCCTCAATGCGTGCTGTGAGGTTTGAAACAGGGTTGATAGAACTTGAGCTCTCCAACAGATTGCAAACCAAAGCAATGCCTGGAAGTAGCAGCTACCTCAAACTGTTTGGAAAATGCCAGGTGGATTTGAATCTGGCACTGGGACAGATTGTTAAACATCAGGTTAGTGCTCAAAATCTTTGCATGTAATGTTCTTAATAATATGTGATTAAAAGACATAATCAAGCTAAGAGGTTGTTCCACAGTGCTGGTTTTTTGTTTTGTTTGTTGGTTTTTTTTCCCCATATTATTAATATCTTGGAACTTCTTAGCTCTTCTTAGCTCTTTCTACTGAGTCAAACTCAACTTTTGTTGATATTAATATAGTTTTTTAGAATATTTGAATAAAATAATAAGATCAGAGGAGATCCAAACTTAACTAGACCTACATTTTGACCTAGTTTGTCTTGGTTTGATAGTTGTAGCTCTTGCATTGTTAAACCTGCTGTTACCTGGAATCACTCTTTCTAAGATATGAAAGTGTTTTGTGATGCCTAGAAACAAACACAACTGTCACAATAGAGGTTCTGGATATATAAATAGCTATGTTAGTTAACAATTCATGATGAATAAAGAAGGTAAGGCTGTGATCAGACCTTAATGTAAGAATACTGAAGATCCTCAAAGGGACTTTGGCTAGAGGATAAAAAGAAAGGATACAACTTGGTGTTGTAGTTTTATAGTTTGTGAAGTGCATTAATTTGGGGTTTCTTTCTTCCCACTCCCCCTCCCTGAACTCTTCCCTGCTGCAAACTCCTCCCTCTTCCCATTTTTGGAACATTTCAAGGTTTATGAGGAAGCTGGCTCAGACTTCCATCAAGTTGCCTATTTCAAGACAAGAATTGGGTTAAGAAATGCTCTCCGAGAAGAAATCAGTGGCTCATCAGACAGGGAGGCTGTGCTCATTACTCTGAACAGACCCATTGTTTTTGCCCAGCCCGTGGCCTTTGACAGAGGTATTGTAGAGACAATTGCTACAAATTTGTGTTCATACTGAGAAAGATCTCCTTCTCAAAGATATTTTTTTCTCAAAAGGCTTGTTTATTCAAGGCCAAGTATATTTCATGTTAAGTAGCTGAGAAATTTGGGAGATCTCCTCCATGCCAGCAGATTGATAATTCTGTCATCAAACATCGAAATTCCACGTGTTGAGGTGATTAGCTTTCAGGTGGTTTGGAGGAAGCTGCTGTTATAAATCCTCACAGATGAATAATGCTGAAAACAGCAGGGCTTTCTCTGTTTTAATGTATTAACTCTGATGTTGAATGATTAGGTTTATCCATCTTGTCCTTTGAAGCACAAGTGCTATCACTGCGCTCTGAACGTGTGTGTGTCCATTGTTATACATACTCTTGACTTAAAGTAATGGAGGAGCTGTAAAAAGGAAAATTATTTAGTGAACATGCATTGTTTTTTTTAACATGTTGATTTTAATAAAGCATTTTTGGTTTCTTTATCAAGCTGTGCTGTTCTGGCTGAACTACAAGGCAGCGTATGACAACTGGAATGAACAGAGAATGGCTTTACATAAAGATATTCATATGGCCACGAAAGAAGTGGTGGATATGCTGCCTGGAATCCAGCAAACCTCTGCACAGGCCTTTGGGACCCTGTTCCTTCAGTTGACTGTCAATGACTTGGGAATTTGCCTGCCCATCACAAACACACCCCAGGTAAGCAAAAGTGTGGCTTTTGGAAGGCTGTTGAAATACCAATTTGTCTGTGGTACATATACAAGAACAAGGTGATATACGTTTCAAAAGTGGTCTAGTTTTATAAAAGGAAATATGTGGGCTTTTTTACAGAGAAACATAATTATAAACGTTCATATGCAGGGCTAGTAATTAGTCAGTCAATCTATACACTTAAGATTGTACATAATAGTATACATCAAAATAACCACTAAAAAAAAAATCACATAAAAATTAAAGTTACTTTTTGTCATTGTTCAGTCAAGTCATGTGTCATCTTTCTTGGAGAAAAGAATTGATCCTGGACTGGTGTTCTGTGGTAATGGGGCCATATAGATTATAGCCCTTGATCAAACATAGATTTCTGTTCCTTTTCCAGATGAGTTTGACTCCTGCTGCCCTAATACATTTAGAAAGTAGCTGTTGCATTTAGGAAACAGCAATGCAAGGCATTGTATGGGCAGAGGTGGTGCTTTTGAAACGCTCTGCAGAGAAGGAAAAATACAGGGAGATATGAGCAGAGGATCAGTTGATGATCAGTTGATCAGATATGATCAGGGAAAGACTAAATGGCACTTAGTAATTGTGCAATATGACTTGACATTGCACTGACCAATAAATTCTCCCTGTGATTTTATTTTCCAGTCTAACCACTCTGCAGATCTCGACACTGGCTCTGCTTTAGTCCTGACTATTGAAAGTACACTCATCACTGCCTGCTCTTCAGAGTCTTTAGTTAGCAAAGGCCATTTTAAGAACTTCTGCATCCGCTTTGCTGATGGCTTTGAGACAAGTTGGGATGACTGGAAACCAGAAATAAGAGGAGATCTAGTCATGAATGCATGTAAGTGGGGGTGATTTCATACTGGACAAGAGTATTTCAGATAGAAATCCACTTTTGCCCCTCCCATTGACTTGAAAAACAGCTGAGCTTTCCCAAAAAGAATGGAAAAAAAGAATTTGGTCTTTTCAAAGCAAAATAATATGGATCTAAAAGGTTATATTCCTTTGTTATTGCTTTCCTTTATTAATAAATTTGCTGCTTTATATAGCATTGTAATAATTAAGGCTCTGTCTGAGACATATATAATTTTATATAATTTCATAAGATCCTACTAAGTTTTAATAGTCTGGTATAGCATATTTATATGTAGAATGGTAAAAAAAAATCAAAATTTTTTATGAAATTTAGAGTTGTTTCAATACATAGATACATTTATACATAATACATATTTAGAATTTTGTATTATGTATAATAGTAGTATTTCAAGTAGGTTCACTTTACCAAATAAGAAAAGTCCTTCACTGGGAAATAAAACTGTAACTGCTATCATTCTTTAATTATGGCAAGCGGGAGACTGAGGGTGGGATTGGGAAGGGCTGTTCTAAAGCAGCTTTTACTGGCTGCCTAGTCAGCGTGTTTGCTTTGTGTGCTTCACGTAGGTGTTGTGCCAGATGGTACCTATGAAGTGTGTTCTAGGACAACGGGACAAGCTGCAGCAGGTAACGTGCTTGTTTCAATAAATCAAGACCTGCATAAAAAAAAGGGCATTCATAAACGATGAAATTTCAGTCCTTTAACAGTGTTTTAATTTAATTGGTTGGACAAGAGTCAGCAATAGTTGCTATAACAGTAATGTTGTCCCATTGCTTCCTGTCCTAGGGATTGCTAAATCTTCCTCATGCTGAGGTTTTGCACCCTGAACTGCCATCCCTCTCTTTTCTCTCCCAGAAATGGCTTCTCTTTCTCCCAAATTCCCTCACTGCCGAGTCTAAGTATTCTGGACCTTCTCCAGAGCATTCATATATAGCTGTCAGTCTCTGCATTGGTCATACTTGCATCTAGAAAGAAAACCAGTCTCTTGTGTAGCTGTTCTTACAGCAGGGTCTGTGTTTTGATGCTGAAAAGTGGCACTCAGAAAAATCCTGGTCACACAGGATATTCACTAGGCACACAGCACATATAACATCTTCCAGCATCATTGTTCAAGACTTGAATAAACAGATCAGCATTTGTACATGCAAAAAGTCATATCTGCTAGAAATTATGTTTTAGAATAGTGTACTTGCCTGCATTTGTATGAGCTGAAGCTTGAGATGCTCTTTAGTTGCTCTGATGGGAATGTTTTCTTTAGGTCTGCCGGTGTTATATTAGTTGTTAAAGAAATACTATGGAGTATTTTCATAAAACATTTGTTGTGTAATGTGTTTTTTCTCAGAATGGCAGAAATGACGGTTCTTTGTAATTGATAAACAGTATCTTGGCTAATTTAAAAGAGGAAAAACTGTTGAAATTGTTTTGGTTTTTTTTTAAACACAGAAAGTAGTAGTGCTGGAACCTGGACATTAAATGTTTTGTGGAAGATGTGTGGAATTGATGTCCACATGGATCCAAACATTGGGAAAAGACTGAATGCTTTGGGCAACACTCTCACAACATTGACAGGAGAGGAAGATATTGATGACATTGCTGACCTCAACTCTGTGAACATAGCTGACCTTTCAGATGAGGATGAAGTTGACACCATGTCTCCCACTATACATGCAGTAAGTGAATTCACCAAAATAAGTCCTACTAATTGGAAAAAGTTTTCTGTCAAATGGAAAGGTCTTAGCCTTGAGTCCAGCATGCGAGCCTTTATAGCTCATACAAGTCTTGTAGCAAATCAGAAACGTTTGTGTGTGTGTTTTCTAACTCCATATTTCAAGGGCAACAAGTTGCAGATTATATTTCTACTGGTATTATGTGGAAATACTGATCTGCATTTGAAAACATGGAGGGGACACAGCACCTAACCTCAGGTACCTGAACTGTAAAAGCCGTGACTTTCTTCTAGGTTTTCTTCACAGGAGAGTTAAGTTACTAACATGAAAAAAAATTTGAAAAACCTATTTCTACTCAATACACTGCTGACCTTGCTTTTTGGTTTTCTATAAAACCGTTTTAACAGCTGTTCCTTAATGTCTTTTGCCTGCTGACCATGGAAACATTATCCCAGCACACTAATGCTCCTGTTTGTTGTTCAGAAATCAGGTGGAGGTTCCTGGGGTGGAGATGCACGCAAGCTCACGTTTAGGCAGCGGATTGTAAATCACCTGCTGGGTTTGAGCCCCCCAACCTTCCGATACTCTGTTCCTGTAGAATATCTCTTGGGCTCACAGGATTTGCTCCAGCCTAGCAGAGCACATATGAAAGCAGGCAGATCCTGCTCATGGGGACATGTATGTAGTAGTTACAGTGTGTCTAACTGAATGATGGGCTTTGGATCACTGGAAAAAAATGCAATCAGCTGTCTATTCACATTAATTGATTCTTTTGCATGCACTAGTCCAAATTTGAAGGTGTGAAATTCACTTTGCCTGTTGTTAATAATTTAGTCATGTCCAGTTTTTGATGAGGGCATTAATGAAATGTTTATTTGAAACAGGAGATCATCGATCACCGGCGGCAGGGAGCTTCCAGTATCACAACTGGAGAACAGCGAGGGAGAAAATTTATGAAGCGTTTGGTTGATATTAGAGAGCTCAATGAGCAAGCAAAAGTCATTGATGACTTAAAGTAAGTGGGGTTTGCTTTATCATCCATCTTGTGGCACTGTTATGGTTAAGTGCAAATCGTTGTCTTTATTTAAAAATAAAAGATTACCCTTTCGGATTCCAAAAACAAAGGCTATACATGCAAGTACTCTCTCTAATCTTTGTGATTGTTCCATACGTGTCAGATTAGTCTGTATTTTTTCTGACTCTGCATTTTAATGACTGATTTATAATCCTTTCCTATTGATTCAAAATCATAGTTCCATCTGGGTTTATTATCATGCTGATTACTTTAGAAAAATATATTAAAAAAATAATATTTGAAACTGTAATAAGCTTAGGAAGAAGAAGAGAAATATTTAAATTGACTTATTTTTCCATATTGTACGTGATGTTTTCAAGATAAAACTTTAGAACTTTATTACACTGTACTTAGAAAACCCTTAAGAAAAAAATATTTCAAATTTTACCAATTTCATCTGACCTTCTGTGTATTTTATTAATAGCATTTACAAACGTGGTTTGTTTGGCTTCTCTGGGCTTTCCCCCCCCCTTTTCTCCAAGATAGACGTAGTATAAATGGATCTGTCTTGGATGGGAATACAGAGGTTGGTAGTTCTGTTAAATAATGAAAAGGCATACGTGTTTTACTGTTTGTACTTCAAATGAAATTGCTGTCACCATTCAGAGGGAAATTTTATCTGAAATTATAATTTTAGGTTGTGTTTCTTTTCTTACTTATGTGAAGTATTTGGCACTGGTCATAAGTATTGGGACAAAAGAGAAAATGGGTTAATTCCCACACATTGTTACAAAATGGATTTTTGAAATTGTGGAAATAACACCTGCAAGATAACTCAAGCATGCTTTATCTCCAGGAAATTAGGTGCAAGTGAAGGGACCATAAACCAAGAAATTCAACGCTATCAGCAGCTGGAGTCGGTGGCTGTGAACGACATCCGCAGGGACGTCCGCAAAAAGCTCCGTAGATCCAGCATGAGGGTGAGCAGGATTAAGTTACTTTGAGAATATTGTAGCACTTCATGTTCCAAAAACCCTTTTACTTTGCTGGTGCTCCTGTGTACAGTAGCGTTTTTAGCTTGTCAGAGTTCCTCTCTGTTCTCAGTTGTTGCATTTCAATTTTATCTCTGGTTTTAGGCTGCCTCCTTGAAGGACAAGTGGGGTCTGAGCTACAAACCCAGCTACAGCCGATCTAAGAGTATTTCGGCATCAGGGAGGCCACCTCTGAAGAGAATGGACAGAGCAAGGTGAGCCTCTGGCAATTTGGGATCTGTCATAGCCACAACAGCACGTGCAACAGGGGAAATGTTGGACTTTGGCCTTAAGAGTCCTTTTGCCACAGGCAGCAGCTGTTTGTAGTGGAGCTGGATAGGTGGAGGTCATTTTGCAAGGCAGGCATGTTCTAAAAAGCGTTTTCTCTCATTTTTCTGAAACCTCTGAGAAGATTTCACTTCAACAACAACTTGGGGTTTTCTACAGAATCCTGTTTTCAAAACATATTGAAGAAATGTATATAAGGAAAAATGGCGTAGTGTAATAGTATTGTTTCCTACACCTGATTTACAATCGTCTGCCTTTTAAAAGGGCTGTTGTAATGAGAAGAAGAAAGGGAGATGCTTTTTTGTGTGTGAATAATTGTCTCATGTGGCAGATTACAAATACCTTATTTTTCTGTGATTTCTGCATGTTGGCTCAAGATTGAAAAGCTTTCATAGAGAAATTAGCAGAGAGAGAATCCAAGTCCTGGCCAAGTCCTGTGCAGCTTCCTTCTCTTTTTTTCTCCCTTTCCTTGCTTTTCATGTACCCAATTTCTTTGATTATGATTTTATCTATTCTTCCCTAAAAAAATGATAAGTATGACCTTATATATGTGTAGCTGAATGTTTGCTTGACCCTAAAATCCTGTAATACAACTCAAGAAGCTGTTTTGGTTTTGTTTTGCTTGCAGCTCTCGACTGGGAGACAGTGAAGACCTCCCAGATATCCGTGTGGATGCTGCATCCCCCGGGCCAAGAGTAACCTTCAACATACAAGATTCTGTAAGAATTACTTTATATGCCATATAATTGTATTTCCTGTGCCATTTGGTCACCAGTTCATGAGATAATTATAGCTAGGCAGACCTGAATTGTGTCTGCTTCTGTTAGCATTTGCCTCAAATTATGATGTGATTTTGGAGGATAGAAATGGGTATTAGTCAGTTTCCTGTTTCTTCTCAGTATTTGAAATGGATTGTTGAATTGGTTCGGGGTTGGTTGTTTTGTGGGTGTTTGTTTGTTTTGGGGGGTTTTTTGCTGTGATTTCTCCTTTTTAAGACGTTCATTTTGCATGGCTGAGATTATTGTAATTGTTTTAATTTCTATATGTTTTTCATTTCTGTGAAGTTGAATTCAACAGCTTTGGGGATTGTACAACAGTGCAGCTGTCCAGGGGAAGGGTATTTTCAGGTATTTCTGAACAGAAACAAGTATTCTTCGCCAGAGAACTAATTTATCTCATAGGGAGCTGCTTTTCAATATTTCATCTCTTTTGCACTCAGCTAAACAGAATGTATATTGAGCTTGAAAATATTTAAATACTTAAACTAAGCAGAGGAACAAGATTTATTGTTGATGACCAACAATCATAAGTGCTTCTACATCCTTATGTAGACTTAAAACTTCTTTTAAAAAAAAAATTCTGGCTTTTTGCTTAAAGACTGAGCAAGGCTGATGTAAAGTGACCCAAGTCTAGCCTTGAAATGTGGTTTAGAGGATGATTTTAATGTGTGCTTCACCTGTTGCATTGTGTTCCAATGTACCAGCAATCAATGCTGGTACAAAATAATTACCAGGTGGGAGGACATCTTCTCACGCTCTTATTTCTGTTAAAATTCTTGTATTTAATGTGGAGTAAGACATTTTCAAATAATAGCAAGTAGGGAGCGTTCCAAAACTGAATATCCTGACAAACAAAGTGGAATTTCTTACTGCTTCAGAACCATGTTTAGGGAAACTAGTGGAGTATTTTTCTTAAAAAAGCAATCAAGCAAACCCAAAACTCAAAACAAATTGGGAAAGGCAAAAGTAAACAAACAAAAACCAAACTGAAGAGATGGTAATGTACTTTTTCTCCCTTCTAACTCTCCTCATGCTCCCAGGAAATAAATTCCTATTTCTGGGAGAATGGTGGAAGTGACACCTGGGACTGTGCTTTGCACATTTAAATGCATTCACATTTGAAAGCTACCTACCTGTTGTTGTTGTGTAAAAGCCCAGTTAGCTTAGCTTAGGTTTTGTTGGCATAGAAAAATACTATCCATCACTTAAAGGTATCAAATGTTGAATATATTTTTTTTTAAATCTATTTTCCTGACATCATGCCAGTTGGTCAGCAGAGCTCTAATTTGAATTTGCAGGCAGCTGTGTAGCTCTACAGTGACACTGCATAGGAAGTGCTGCTGTTTAACACTTGCAGATGCTTTTCACAGGCATTTTAAGAATTTAATGTTGGAAAATTGCTTGTGGCATGATTTCTGCGAGAAGCAGGAGGCTCCTTTAGGACATCTGGTTCCATGCCTGGGCTGGCATGCCCAAGGATGGTGCTGTACATTCTGTGTAGTGCCCTGCGTGCCCTCACTAACGCTTCCTGCAAGTCATGGGCACTTGGGCTGCCTTCTGTCCTTTTCTTTCAAAATCGTTCTTAAATTTAAATGAAATGTTTCCTTTCCTTCTAAATTGGTACGAGCATGATGGCATTTGTTTACCAGGCTGAGCTCAATCACTAGGCAATGGCAAAGGTCTCTCCACCAAGCTTTCATTCCCTTCTTTTTCATAATCCCTGTTGCAATTCCTTTACCTGCTCTCTCTGTGTTATGAAGAACTCAGAAGTGAGAGTTTCTCATAGCACTCTTGCTTCTTTATTTCCAGATCTATCTACTGCATTCTTGGTGGAAATCATATCTGTGGAAATTTACTATCTTTTTGTCTTTTCACAATCAGTTTCCAGAGGAGACAGAAATGGACCTTTTGTCCGTAACTATTGATGGTCCCTCCCATTACTCATCTACTAGTGAAGGCTCATGCTCGGTATTTGGTTCACCCAAAACTCCAGTAGTCTTCTCACCCGGCATTCCCTTCCAGCCTGAAGAGGGACGCCGGGATGACAGCTTATCCTCCAGCAGTGAGGACTCGGAAAAGGAGGATGACCACGAAAGGGAGAGGACGTATTTTTATAGGAAACCACCGTAAGTAACGGTCCTGACGAACAACACTGAAATTGAGAAGACACCTGAATATACTTTAAGTACTCTCAGACTCAAAATAGTGAATTTAAAGCTACAAATTCAGTTGCCGATGAAGTACTGAATACACTCAAATGTGTGTGTGGAAGGCAGGTGAGGTTGTGTTTGCTAGAGGTGACTGTGTGGGAAGGAGGGATCCTGATTGGAAAAGAAGCTAACTGTTAGAAATTTCAGGGCTTGGAGCAGAGTAAAAGAAATTGCAAAGTGAGTTTTTTGAAGCACAGAGTAGGGTGTAGTTCAAGAAACTGGATGTAATAATGTGGATATTTACAAATATGAAAGTTATGGTGTATATATATATTCCTTTTTTGATTGAGAATTTAAGAAAAGCTCAGTTTTTTTGCAGTACCCTATATTAAGAAATGTAATGTGTTAACTCAAGATGGGTCACGGTATTGCTGCATATCAGATAAGGCCTGTTCCAGAAAGGTTTTTATAAGATGATACCCTAAGTGTAGACATAGTTTGGGAATGCCTTGTAGCCCCTGCTGAGGCAAATGTGCTGCTGATACCTGTGCCCCACCTGTGCCTGTGCAGGGGCACCTCTCGCAAGAAAGCCACAGGCTTTGCTGCTGTGCATCAGCTGTTCACCGAGCGCTGGCCAACAACACCCACCAACAGGAGTGTCACTGGCACCACCACGGAGAGAAACATTGACTTTGAGCTTGATATCAGGGTTGAAATTGATTGTGGGAAGTGTGTGCTGCACCCCACGATGCTCCAGCAAGAGCACGATGACATCAGTTTACGAAGGTAAGAAATGTGTGCATTAGTTTGTTACCAGCACTTTGTTTTTGGTCATTATCACTGCTCAGTAACAGCACCTTAAGTTCAATTGTTCTGGCCCAGTGTGACACAGGAAATTACTTTAATAATATGAGTGTATTTATTTCAGGAGCTATGATCGGAGTTCCAGGAGTTTGGATCAAGAGTCTCCTTCAAAAAAGAAGAAATTTCAAACTAATTATGCATCTACTACTCACTTACTTGCTGGCAAGAAAGTGCCATCATCTCTACAGACAAAATCCAGTGATGTGGAAACAACAGTGTTTTATATTCCTGGGGTGGATGTAAAGGTAAAATGAAGGGATAACTCAGCAGGGAGGCAGTGACAATGTTTTCTCTCCACCACAGTCAAACTCTACACTCCCTTGGTTTTTTTTTAATCATTGTTCCTGTATCCTAGCACAAAAGGGTCGCAACAGAAATGTCCTTGTATTTTGTGATTTGAAATCCTAATGAAGTTAAGAACAGGGAAAAATCTGTCACTGCTGAAGGAAAACTTTATGCAATTCAGTTGAGGTAATGCCATAAATCAAGTGCTCCTCACTTGATACAGCTTGGCTTTTCTAGTCTTTCAATGTGGAAGGACCATGTGTGTCCATGTCCAGTATTACAGGCTGTCTTCTGGGATAATGGTTATACCTCAGGTCTTGCCTGTTGCTTTTAGTCAAATTCAGGAATAACTAAACATTCTTTACAGCTTTTGCTATGTTCTGTGTTTTCAGTCATAGTCTACTGTGCACAGAGAGGAGGTATGAACTCTTGGAATATCTTATTTTTATTATTTATGCCAATTTCTGTATGCCTGTGCTTAGCAGTGGGTTCCACCACACATTCAGACAGAAAGAGGACTGTGCTCAAGTGGCACAGGATGCACGTGATGTAACAGAGAGAGAAACAATCTTTAGACAGTGCTCCTAAATAATGAATTTCCTCTCGTTCTCTGTGTTTCATTGATTTTTTTAATAGTTTATTAATTTATCTAATTTTTTTGGTACTAAGTTTTCCATTCTTTTTGTGTGTAGGATATGAATTGGAATGTAATGTATCTTACGGTGATATTTCTGTAAATAATGAGAAGAAATAAATTTTGGAGGGAAGGAGTGACACCAAATGGCTGTACTGAAATTGAGTTATTCATGTGAAGTAACTCCATCTTGCTTTGCTTTCCAGTTGCACTACAACTCCAAGACTCTAAAGACTGAATCGCCAAACACTTCTCGGGGTTCCTCTTTGCCACGCACTCTTTCCAAAGAGTCCAAGCTGTATGGTATGAAAGATACTGCCACATCTCCTCTCTCTAGCACTGTCCACAGCAAGACTAACACCTTACTTCCTCCCCAACCCCCACCCATCCCATCAGGTACTTAGAGACAAACTTTCTGAACCTTTCATGGATATATTTTTTCTTGGTGTAATCTACTGCCTTTAGATCTATCTGCACCTTATTTATCCAGGCTTGATTTTAACTGCAGAAACCTGATCCCAGAAGCAAGAATGCAGTTCATAAAGCTGCATTTTAGACATTGTTTGCCAAACCAATCTCAGTAATATTTTTGTCATAGTCATCATATCCCAGTGTGGGGCTGTCACTGCCTTCTCCCAGTTTCCATTTAACAAAAGATCTTGGAAAGCAAAATGTAAATATTTGTAAATACCTCAGCCGTTGAAGGCCTTCAAATAGCCATGATTTGGAATAAGATGAGTTCTAATGCAAGCTTCATTTTGTCTCCATTGATTCCTGTTTTCCAGCAGACTGTTGTTACTTCATGTTGGATCCAGAGGCACGTAGATTGCATCTCCAATTTCCGAGACATTCACTCTTCTCTCCTTTGGCATTTAAATATTACTTTAAACACAAAGCTGAAATCTTGTCAGAACTTGATCACCAAGGAAAATGAGTAACTGGAAGTTGTGCTTGTGGGTTTTGCGTTATGAAATCACCAGAGATGCCAGGAGAGAACAGTGAAATGGGGATACCTTCCTCAATTCTCCATGCTGTTGAACCATTAGCTCTTACTCCTTTAGGTGACCATCCTCTTTATGATTACCAGATGTTGTGTAGTGGTTTATGCTACTTCTCTTCACTTTTGTTCTCTATTCTATCTTCTTTCTAATCTTTGCCTTTCAATTCTTACCACATCATGTCCAGGTACTGAGTCTTGCTGGTTAAATGTCTGTAAGCTCTGCATTTGGTGTGGAAATTGCACTTGTATGATGATATAAATGCTTCCCCTAGACTAGAGATTGGCTTGCTTTATTTCTCTATGTATTGTGTTTCTGTAAGTATTTATTAGTCCTGAATGGTTTTGAAACACATTTATTGTTGTTTATACTAATTTTTTTTACTAGTACTTTTCCTATGGAAACCATTCATCTGCAATGGAGACCAAATTGTATTGTCTTTGGTTTGCAGTAAAAGTAAGATAGGACAATGTAGTCAGAGACGTGAGGCAGAATACTTCGCACAGAATGAAAAGTCAGTGCTTTCTTTTTTTTTTTTTTTTTTAGCAAATGAAAGGATTTTTAATCTCTCGATAGTTAATTTTTATAATTTTCTTGGAGAATTTTATAACTGGGTCTCCATTGATGTATATTCATCCTAATAGCTATATTGCATAGAGACGGTAAGTGAGCTGGTAGTAATATTTTCTCTGCATATTCATATTTTGTTGGGCATGGGTTCAAGATTCCTCTTCCACAAATTTACAGGACAGTAACCTTTTTATTGGTTTATACTCTGGCTAGTTCCAAGCTTTCAGAAACTATGGTTTAGAATATTTAGTGCTTCTTTGCATAAATATAGTAGGCTTGCTATTTGTAATTAATTTTTTTTATGTATTTTCTCTGTTTAAACTGACATTCTTTCCAGACTTGTGCGTTGATTTTTCCTAATACCACTTTAATTTCCAGTCAGCTGCAATTACTTTGCACTGGGTATTTGGAGAAGAACTGTCTGTGTTGGCTTTCAGTGCTATTTTCTAAAAAGTGAGGTGTTGACAATGACAACAAAGTGCTTGGTTGAGAATATGAGCAATGGAATTACTACAATTAAGCCTTAAAGACTAATGGTTATTTTTGCAAAGTGAAAATTTAGTGACTTAATTTCTTCCAGCAGACCTGATCTAGATCTCTTCAGATGACGGAGAAAATTAGAGGGCACAGCTTGATAAACTATGAAGTGTCTTCTAATGTTTATCAGTTGCTGCTCAGTGGTATTACCTTGCACAACTGTATCTTCTCAATATTGCAGCCAAAGGGAAAGGAAGTGGTGGAGTGAAAACTGCTAAACTCTATGCGTGGGTTGCGCTCCAATCACTGCCAGAGGAGATGGTGATCAGCCCCTGCCTCCTGGACTTCCTGGAGAAAGCCCTTGAAACCATTCCCATCACACCCATTGAAAGGAATTACACAGGTCAGATGCATAGCTGTGTTCTGGCACTCTGTGCTTTTTTGGTATTGAGCTGCCTTTCCCTTGAAATTCCACCTTCTAATGAGTTCTTGTACTTGTTAAAAGCTGTTAGTTCCCAAGATGAAGACATGGGACAGTTTGATTTACAAGATCCCTTAGAAGAGTCCACAACATCCTTGGTGTCATCCTCAACATCAGCATATTCCTCCTTCCCTGTAGATGTGGTGGTCTATGTACGAGTCCAGGTGAGGTTTTAACTCGACCTTCAGGGCAGTTACTTGCTTTAGTCGTAGTCTTTTAAACAATCCATGCTTCTCAGTTTGATTCTTAAAGAATAAAAACTCTTTAAAAAACCTCAAGTGGCTCTTGTGAATGCTTTATTTCTTTTCTGCCTGTCAGCCCTCTCAAATCAAGTTCAGCTGCTTGCCGGTATCCAGAGTTGAATGTATGCTGAAGTTGCCTTCCCTGGATCTTGTCTTCTCTTCCAACCGAGGAGAACTGGAAACTTTAGGCACAACATACCCATCAGAAAGTGTGTCCATTGGTGGCAGCACTTCACAGAGTGGCTCAAAGAATTCAGCTAGTAAATCTGGAGCACCAGGTAATACGTGTGTGAATGTTGATTCTATGCAAAGAATATTTAAGCTATGTTGCTGCTAGAGGGCAAAATTTGAAGTGCATTTGGTCTGTTTAATGCTGCTGTTAACATTAAGTATTATTTCATGTTGGAAAATGTTTTCAAAATCTGATTTTTGCCCCAAAAAAATGACTCCAGGTTCATCGCCTGGCCTCGGCAGCCCTCTGGGCAGGACGAGGCACAGCAGCAGTCAGTCGGATCTGACAACTTCCAGCAGCAGCTCTTCAGGCCTGAGTTTTACTGCCTGCATGTCCGACTTCTCCCTTTACGTGTTCCATCCCTACGGAGCTGGAAAACAAAAATCAGCTGTTACTGTGCTAACCCCTGGATCAGGAGCCTTGGGTACGGAACAAGGTTTTCTTTGCTTTTATGAACACTATCTAAGTGTGGCACGGGTTTCTGAACTGCAGATTTGAAAGGATCACAGAAGATGAAAATGTTTCCTTCCCCCTCTAGGGAACGTGGATGAGGAGCCGACTTCAGTCACTGGCCGGAAAGACTCGTTGAGCATCAACCTGGAGTTTGTGAAAGTCAGCCTGTCACGGATCAGGCGTTCTGGAGGCTCCTCCTTTTTTGAGAGTCAGTCTGCGAGCAAAGCTACCAGCAAGATGGACACCACACTGATCAACATATCTGGTAAATGCTTCTTTCACTTTAATCCCAGCTAATTAGAGAACTGCTGTTCCAGGGAGAGACTTTACTCTTGCCAACATTTGTTTTGGTAAGATTTATGTACTTTTTTCCTGCCCCTGCACATGGGATCCTGAGTTATTGGGCGAAGAGCAGGATGGCTGTGATTAATTTGTTATTAAAATCCTCCCATGGGGAGTCTGAGGCACATCCAACACAAGCGGGACTCAACATAATCTGTACTCTTGGGTTCCATCATGTCTTTATGAAATGTGTTTGGATCTAATGTTTGGACTTGGAGAAATGGCAACAACTGAGGAAAACTATTTTTTCATAACAGCAGAGACAATACTACTAGGTGAAGGAGAATTTGACTTGGTTACCAATACCTGTTATTACTGGGAATTTACGATTGTGTGCATGTGCTTTTTCAGCTGTCTGTGACATAGGATCTGCTTCTTTCAAATACGACATGCGCCGCCTCAGTGAGATCCTGGCCTTTCCCAGGGCTTGGTACAGGAGAAGCATTGCTAGAAGGCTTTTCCTGGGTGATCAGACAATAAATCTGCCAGGTAGGAGACTGTTGCTTGTCACAAAAAAGCTTGTTGCACAGAGGGTTCCAGTAGGAATTTTATAAGCATTTATTACCTATGTCATATTAGCTCATTTAATGCATGTAAATGTATTATGATTTACTCCATATGCAGTCATTTAGAGACGTTTGTTAGGAAATCCTAGATGGAAGAAGTGAAAGATTGCTAACCTAGGTCACAGAGTAATTTAAAGAACCTATTTCAAGGCCAGGTTGGATGGGGTCCTGAGCAGCCCAGTCTAATAAATGGCATCCCTGCCAGGGTTGGAGCCAGATGATATTTAAGGTCCCTTCACAAACGATTATATAGTTCTATGATATATAAACAAAAACAGTGGAAAACTTTTAGTTATGTTAAATGAAATACATTTGGACACTCTCCTAGTACTTCTTAGTATAGGTGAGGATATAGTTAGACACAAATGTAATAGTTTTTCTCTGTTTCCCGTGCTACTTTTTCTCCAGTAGCATCAGGCCCTGGCACACCAGATTCAATTGAAGGAGTGAGCCAGCACCTTTCTCCTGAATCCTCAAGGAAAGCATACTGTAGGACATGGGAGCAGCCCTGCCAGTCTGCTTCCTTCACTCACATGGCACAGTCCCCCAATGTTTTCAGTGAGCACAGTGCCAGCAGCAGTATGTCACCTGGGACAGCATCTCACAACCTCAAGTCTCCAGCTGTCACAAGATCCAGGAGCGTGTCTGACTCCTCAGTGCCTCAGAGAGGTGAGTAGATAATGACTTCTTAATTTTTATTTATTATTTCCATCAGTTGTATGAAAAAAGGACGTTATTACCGCATTGGAAATATTCTTTTCCACAGTGCCTGGCACTGGAGAATCAATGGCTTAGAGAAGGGAAAACACCTAAAATGGATGAATGAAAGTTCTTAACATATTTTCCATAAAACTGCCCCATCTGTGAGTCATTTTCTGTGACAGCTCAAGCAGTGCATATTGCAAATCCTCTAGTTCTCACTTATCTTCTCTCATGGTTTTGTGCTCTTTATAAATATTATGCTTCTCGGTCCTTTTGTAATCTTCAAAATGGATACATTCTACCACTTTTTCCTAGCATGTGGAATAGTTTACATTTTTGTCTACTTTTTTTTTTTCTGCTTAGATACTCTCTCAAAAACATCAACTCCGTTTAATAAGTCAAATAAAGCTGGAAGCCAGCAAGGAACACCGTGGGAAACACTGGTTGTGTTTGCTATGAACCTAAAACAACTAAATGTTCAAATGAATATGAGCAACGTAATGGGCAATACTACGTAAGTATAAAATACAATCAAGCATATTTTAACAAGTGGTGGTGTTTTAGGGAAAAAGCCCAATTTTTTCCCCACAGACTGTTAACAGTCTGTTGCCTTTTAGCTTTAAAATCCTACCCTTTTTAGTTTCATGAATACTGTAGTTGCTTAATCCTGAAGTCACATATGCCTGAACCATGTTATTTACTACTTTCCAGTAGATAATACTCAGTTTCTCTTTTGACAGTCTGGAAAGTTGTTGTCTATTTTCACCTCTGTTTTAGGTGGACCACAAGTGGTTTGAAAAGTCAGGGCCGTCTGTCTGTGGGAAGCAGCAGAGATCGGGAAATCAGCATGTCTGTGGGCTTGGGAAGATCCCAGCTGGACTCCAGAGGGGGAGTTGTTGGAGGTACCATAGATGTTAACACCCTGGAGATGGTGGGTAAGTTGGAAATCCTTCTGCTGTTAGCATATGCTCCAGTCATTAAAGGTGGTAACACAGGAAAAACTGATTTTCATCTCTTTAATTCTGTATTTCTGTACTGGTTCTCTTCCAGCTCATATTTCTGAACACCCAAACCAACAGCCCAATCATAAAATTGAAATTACTATGGGTTCTACTGAAGCACGTGTTGACTATATGGGATCCAGTATCCTAATGGGAATCTTCAGTAATGCTGATCTTAAGCTGCAGGATGAATGGAAAATTAATCTGTATAATAATCTGGATTCCAGCATGACTGATAAAAGGTAATAAATATTTCCTGTGGTTAAAATGTATGATATTTGATAATGTCAAATGTCTTCTGTCCAATACTGCTAACCAGAAATGTAAGCGTCTGCTAGAGTACAACAGGCTCATTGTTTTCAGTTCGTTTGGTTTTTTTTTAATTGTCAGTAGGAAATGTATTAACAGCTAATTTTCTTGCTATTTTTAATATCTAGTGAGATATTTGTCCATGGGGACTTGAAATGGGATATCTTCCAAGTGATGATTTCAAGGTCGACTACACCAGACCTGATAAAAATAGGAATGAAACTCCAGGAGTTCTTCACTCAGCAGTTTGATACAAGCAAGCGAGCTCTGTCCACCTGGGGGCCTGTTCCTTATCTCCCTCCCAAGACAATGGCAAACAACTTAGAGAGAACCTCACACGAGCAACGTAAGTGCTGCCAAAAAATAATATGATTCCCAGTTAAAATGTGTTAATTGCCGAAATTACCTAGGAGACAGTGTCAGTGAAATAGATCAGAAAATATCACTCCTAATTCCATGTTTTACCAAAAATATAAATATGCCAGCAATTTTTTCTGTGTCTTGCCTGAAGTTTGTTGCTCATGTTTGCTCTGCAGTGCTGGACGCAGCCCATCATCGCCACTGGCCAGGAGTTCTGAAGGTGGTATCTGGGTGCCACATATCCCTGTTCCAGGTGCCACTGCCAGAAGATGGGATGCAGTTTGGAGGATCCATGAGCCTGCATGGGAACCATATGACCCTGGCTTGTTTTCATGGACCTAATTTCCGCTCAAAATCATGGGCCTTATTTCACCTGGAAGAACCCAATATTGCATTTTGGACAGAAGCCCAGAAAGTTTTGGAAGATGGTAATTTAAACTGTTTATGCATTTCTCTAGATTTCTTTGAATGATTTTTTAATAATGTATTATTACATAAGAAGAAATCAAAGAAAAAATTATTTTATTTGTCTGAATCAAGACTATTTCTCACAAATATACCAGTTATCTAAAAATAATCTGTTCCCTCCACATCTGTACCACAATTTGCTTTCTATGGAATAATGCAAAGTATATTTTCAAATGTACTGGATGTGTCCCTTATGATGAGTCTACCAAGTGCATTGCCTGGCTTTTTAATTGTGTGTGTGTGTATATTTGTGTAGTCCTTTCTAGCTGTATGATGAATTTTTGATTATCTTATTGCTTATATTTGTCTTAATATTGTGAAGTTTTATTGTCTGTAGCTACTGAGGATTTAATTTCTGTTGTTTTCAAGCTTTTTATACCAGGTTTTATTCCACTGGCACACTAATTATTCATATTAAATCTCTGCAGGAGAATGAGAGAAAATTCCACTGCCCTCACTAAGCTGCTTTTATTTTTTTTTCCTCTCCCACCCCATGGTGCCACATCTTGAATGCAGGTACCAGTGAACACTCCACATACATTGTGCAAACCCTGGACTTTCATTTGGGCCACAACACCATGGTCACCAAGCCCTGTGGGGCCCTGGAAAGCCCCATGGCCACCATCACAAAGATAACGCGGCGCCGCCACGAAAATCCCCCCCATGGAGTTGCCAGTGTGAAGGAGTGGTTCAATTATGTGACAGCCACGAGGAATGAAGGTTAGAGTCAGGGTCATTGAGTCTGGGAATTGATCTGTTTGCACATGGGGCTGTTAAAAGCTGCTAAATCTCAAGTGTATAAACAACAAATTTGATGGACCTTTTCTAGCCACACTTTTGAGAGCAAAATAAAAGATAAAATCTTCACAATAATCATACAGCAGAAGTTTTACAAGTGACTTTTCTTAACTTTTTGCCTTGTCATGGTTTAACATCTCCTATTGTTTCTGTAGAGTTGAACCTGCTTCGAAATGTTGATGCCAACAACCCAGAGAGCAGCACGACAGTGAAAAGCTCAAGCTTGTTAAGTGGCTTCAGGGGTGGCTCCAGTTACAACCATGAAACTGAAACAATCTTTGCATTGCCAAGGATGCAGCTGGATTTTAAATCTATTCATGTTCAAGAGCCCCAAGAACCTTCATTACAAGGTGTAGTAAAACATAATTTGGTTTTCCTTGGTCAAAAACTATTTCTCATTAATTAGGAGTTAAAGGCAAAGGTAGTGTGCTGATAAGAGGATTTAATCTGAGAATTGCTGCAGATCTGCAAGAAAAGATAACATTTTGTAGTAAAATGTTGAGAGAATTATTTTGAGAGAGTGAAGGTCTAGTGCAGAGACTGGTCACTGGAAAAAAACCCTACTAAGAGAAATTAACATGTACATTGCAGCTATGCTGGCTCTTTTTGTAGCCTTGGTTTCCTTATATTTATTAAAATGTTAACTGTGGTACTTCCTCTCAAGAGTTGCTGTTTCAATGAAAAAATATTATTTTAAAATTATTTTAATTGAAATTCTATTTAGATTCATTGTATGTATTTGTAAGTGTGTTGATACTATTTTTATCTGGCTGTAGATACAAGTGTTAAACCAAAGGTGGAATGCAGTGTAGTAACTGAATTTACAGACCACATCTGTGTGACTATGGATGCTGAACTGATCATGTTTCTGCATGACTTGGTGTCTGCTTATCTAAAAGAAAAAGAAAAAGGTGAGTTGTTGTTTATGAAGTAACCCTTGTCTGACAACCTGCAGTAGTCAGATTATTTGACAGTAAATATACTCCAAGTCATAATCATGCTCCTATTTTGACACCTGGTGTTTATCTTTCTCTTCATAAGACAGTATAGACAGATGAAAACTTTTAGAAAGTTTTATTATTGTTATTGCAATCCTTTCATCAGTGGAGTCCTTTCAAGACTTGCTTTTTTCTGATTTCAGAATGATGTACTTTTCTACCTTAGTATGTTCAGTTGCAATATCCAAGTTTGGCATGTTCACTCTTGAGCAATACATGGCCTTTTGCAGAAATTCTGGAAACATGAGGAGGTTCTTGTCTTGTTGAGACCTGTGCTTTTGTTTTATTCAAACTGTGTACAAAAAAATCCAAGTGAGCTGCTCATGAGTGGTTGGTGTTCTTCCTCTCTCCCCTTTGCAGCAATTTTTCCTCCTCGCATTTTGGCTGCTCGTCCAGGGCAGAAGAACTCTGTTGGTGTCCTTGAGGACAGCTCCACTGACAAAGAGGCAGAGGAAAGCATTACCTACACTACAGTTGACTGGAGGGAGTTTATGTGCAATACTTGGCATTTGGAACCCACGCTCAGGTAAGAAGCATCTTAAGCTGCAGTCTCTTTGGCTGTGCATCAATTTCTGGGTTAGAATTTATGCAGATTAAAGGCATTGTGGGAGGCTCTTCTGAATTAGAATACAGTAAACTTAAACTCATTAATTTCAGTCAGGTTTTTCACCTCCTTAAACGTCCTCTTCCTTTGAGAGGATGTTCCACTGACCATCTCGAGCTTATCTGTCTAAATCAAATTTGAAACAATGCCTGTTAGATTTAAGTTGGTCACAAGTAACACTGGGGAAAATGGATTTTTTGTATATACAAATACCTGTTTGCTATATTTATATATTTGAGACTGAATCTTCTATTCATTGCTTTTTTAGATTAATATCCTGGACTGGGAGAAAAATTGATCCTGTTGGTGTCGACTACATCCTGCAAAAGCTGGGCTTTCACCATGCAAGGACTACTATCCCTAAGTGGCTGCAGCGTGGTGTCATGGATCCTTTGGACAAAGTTTTGTCAGTCCTTATAAAGAAACTTGGTACTGCACTACAGGATGAAAAGGAAAAGAAAGGAAAAGACAAAGAAGAATATTAAAAGTACAATGTGACAACCCTAACTCCATTTGATTTTATCAAAGTGTTTTATTATATTTTAAGAACTTAAATATGGTTTAAAGAGAAACCTAACAGCTTTTTGCTACTCTATTTAAAACTTACATTGTGAGTAACTGTTTACTGTGGTACTTGATACCATTCTGTATTTGAAGTTATTGCATGATGATGATGATGATGACCAATGTATATTCTGTGAAGGAATAGCTGGAACACTGTAAATCTGCTCCTCAGCGTCCATTTTATGATGTGCAATATGATCCTGCATCTTTACAAAACTTGCAGATTAACTGTGAATTTTCTTAAAATTTTACTTGCCATAACATAGACCCCTTGTTGATGTGACCAGTAATTGATTTGTCAATGTAGACTGATGTAAATTATATATATATACATAACTTATGAAACTGTGATTGCTTTAGTGCTAAAAATCATGAAGTTTATTACACTTGTAATAAAATTTAACTACTGTACAGGACCTTTTTTTTTGTATTTACCAAGGAAGCTGAACAACAAGAAGAGAGAGTGTTTTAAGCGCAACTTTGCAGAGCGTGATTTGAGATAAAGGCAGGAGGGCGGGAAGCGCCGCCCCGAATAGGAGGCGGAGACGCGGCGCTTTCGCTGGGACCGGAGAAGCGGCTGCTCCCGGTCCCTGACGGCTCTGGCGGCTTCGGGTGTCGCCCTCGCCCGGCGGGAGCGGCCCGAGAAAGCGAGCAGCCGGCCGGGAAGGCGAGCAGGTGCCTGGGAAGTGCTATTGAAGCCGAGCCGACGGCACAGGGGCAAAGCCAGGCGGGGGCTTCGCCCCCTCAGCTCCGCCACAGCTGCGGCTTCGCGCCTCGGCCGCGCCCCTCACGAAAGGGCGGGAAGGGCTCTGTGGGGCCGCCCCCGGCTCTGAAGGCCCGGCGGGCAGAGGCGTGGGGGCTGCTCGGCTCTCGGAGGCCATCGCCTCAGGGCGGCTGCCACCTCCCCGGCTCCTCCACGCTCTTGTGGCCTCAGGCGTGCTCCGCCTGCCCGCAGTGGGAGTGCTGACGAACCCTCCGCAGCGAGACAAGGGCAGCAGGTGCAGGTACCGAACCCTTCAACTCCAGAGCCAGCTCGTCCTAGAAGCTTGAGAAGGGTCAGCTTTGCTGCTTTAGTTCGCCTCACTCCCTTAAGAGCGCCGTGGGGAGTTGATGTGTCCTTCGAGGGTCAGGGCTATGTTAGGCGTGTGAGGGAAGGTGTTTTGACATAAGGGAGAAGTGGCCACCCTGTGGGGAAGGAAACCGGGTCTGAGTTCTGCCCCAGCCCTGGGCGAATTGTTCCTGGTGTTCTTGTCAAATAGCTTGACCAGGCGAGCTGCTGGGATGTTTGCAGGGTGTTTTTACTACTGGCAGCGTTAGTGTTGTTTCCTTAGGTCGTCGGAAATGGCGAGCAGCAATGGCTGCTTTGAGGGTGCAGCAACGTTTACCTTCGACCGCGCACCTGAGAAGATTTTGCCACCTGAGGTTCTCAGACGGTCAGAGGATCTTTCCGAGCCTGTGACTGCAAGGCTGAATCCTCCACCTTCTGTGAGGTGCAGTGAACAAGGGGTGATGAAAAATCCAGGTATAGTTTGCAGTTTATACACCAGGGTTGTCTGTTAATGCTATTGGATGTAACTTCTTTTTTTCTTTCCGACTTATTTTCTTACATGACTTCTTTAGCATCTCCTTAAACTTTTCCCTCCTGTTCTAAGTCTTTTTGTGCTGGTAATTTGTTAGCCATTTGTTGTAGGGTGGCCTATGTAGTTTGCAGCATTACCTAATTATAAAGTTCAAGTTAAACATTAAAAGTACTGTAAGTTGACAAAATATACACTGTTTTCTGCTGCATTAATTTTCATAAATAGCATTGCTAAGGGCCTTAACTGCAGATTGGCACATCGCAGAATGTATTTTGAATTGTCACTTGGAGTAGTTGTGTTGAGGTAAAGGCACCTGTTAAGACACTTAAAAATGAGCATTTCTTTTAGTTCTTGGCTGGGAAGTGATTGAGCTTGGCTCTATCACACCCCTGAAGCTGATGATTTTATCCATCTAGTGGTTGCTGAGACTTTTATACTGTCTTACAATAGGGAGTCCCACTGCTTCACAGCTTTCTGTGGATAAACCACAGGTTCCACTGTTCGGTATTTGCCATCAGCAGGTTTGATTTGATTGTTGATTTACAAGAGAGGGAAGGGGGAGGGATATATGTTGTAGTTTTTTGTATTACCCATGTATTTTCAGAGATTACTGGATTTACTACAAGTAAAAGTTTGATGCTTTTAAAAGAGGATGTACACACTGTTTTGGAATTGCTCTTGTTGCTAATGTAGGGTTCAGTACAAAGCAGTAGTGCTCTACAGTAAGACTTTGGTTTGCTTTTTTAAGAAGCATCTGAAAAGTATTCATTGTCAGCAGATTTTCAGGGAGTGTGTTCACTTCTCTTCTTAATTTTGTTTAAGGACCATTTCTTTTTAAAGGAGCAGACACCACTACATTTTCAGCCCTTCCCTCGCAGAATGACCTGGATTTGATTGAAAGATACAAACAGGGAGTAATAAACTCAGTATCTGCCTTGCATCTGTTTGCCAAAACACACCACCTGCAGCTTGAATTGAAAGAAACGAGTGTGGCAGGTAAATGCTTCTGCTACCAAGTTAAGTAGTATTTGCTTATCCTTGAGATAATCTGAGTGGGTTTGATGGTGCTGATACAGCTGAATCTTTTTACTGTTGATTGCACTACCCCATGTGTGTTGGCTTTTGGCTGCCCTGTTGTTGCCTCCACAGCTGTTTCTCATTGTGACATGCTGCAGAAATAGATCAGGTGACTTGTGTTTAATTATGGCTGTTACCAGAACTTAGTGGAGAGTGCCAGAAGCAAAAGCCAACAAAGTTTTTGGGGAGGTGAGGGGTGAGACTTGTACTTTGCCAAAATTGTCCTTTTGTCTTGTATTTGTTCTAGGGACCTAAAGCTATGAATGAACTGCCTTAAAGTAATTTCACTGATTATGTCTGCTTTTTCCTTCTCCTTTGGAGGCGATGTCATAAGGCCTTATTTTGCCTTTTGTGCTGTGATAAATGGTGTTTGCTACAAGACTGGGCTGGGAAAGAACAAGAAGGAATCTAAATTAAATGCAGCTAAACTGGCTCTTGCTGAGCTACTGAACTTGGAGAATACTGGGGCAAAGTCTTTTGAAGATTCAGGTAAATATTGTAGCAACACGTAATTAGAATTTGAAATGCCTGGCTTAACAATGTCAAGTGCAAAATATGTGGGTTTTTTAAGTGCTGAAGTATTGGCCTCTTTCAGGTTTTTTGAATGCTTGGGGCAAATCTGTAGTTTGGTTCTGAAACTGTTTTTTATTTGTGTATTAAGAATTGCATAAACTGATGCCAGGAATACTGAAGGAATCAATTTGTTGCTCTTGACTTGATTTGCTCACTAGGTACAGCAACATGAAATACATCTTAAGTGGGTTTGAATTTTTGTCATTAAAAGGGTTCCCCACTGAAATACTGCTTTCAATAGAGTTCACTTGCTGTAATATTTTATCTGCTTTTAAATTTTGCTGTCTGAATTGTTCTAAGCTTACAAATATTTCAGAATCAGAAAAGAAAATTCATGGAGAATTAGAAAGTTTCAGTTGCTGGAAATAGTGCTAGATTGATGTTTAGAAATTAGCAGTGTCCATCCACTTAATGTTGTTAAATTCTTAGGTTTTCCTTGTGCTCCTGCTGAGCTCCGACCTCCAGCAAGCTCTGCTTGTGCTTCAAGGACTGGTAAGGAATAATCTTGGTTTTCCTGTGTTGATTCAAATTGCCCAGCAAGTAGTTTCTTCTTAAAAATTTTTCATGTTTTAATACATTTAGTGATCTCTGTGTTGTTACTATTGTTTTAAACATATTTGAAGGCTGTAAGAACTAGTATTACTAGGTCAGTCCTACAAAAGGACACAACTTCAGGAAATTGCTTGAGTTCACTAAATTGCTTGAATTCCTATCGCTAGTCCTGGTGATAGAAATAGAAACGTGATGCTCTGTCCTTACTTGAGGTAAGTGCCGTAGGTGATCAAACTTGGGCTATATCTCTTGTTGCTGTGATGGATGATAAAAGTATCACGTGTTCAGATGTTCTTGGGCTTTTTTAGTCCTGAGGATCTTCAGAATCCTGAAAGTACGTGTGGTTGTGCTTATACCATGTGTTCAGGGTTATAATTTGGCAAGTTGCTCATGACTGTTTTTTTCCCCTACCTGCAAATTTGTGTCTTGATGGATTCTGTTGTTTCATTTAGGAGGAGAACATACCTATCAAAAACTCTCCCAAACACTTGAGGAAGTGTTTGATCGCCTCACTACCCAGCACCCCGAGTACCGAAGTTGTGGTAGTTCCCTGGCTGCCTTCATCATTGAAAAGGGCAAGTCTGGTTTGGTTGTGAGTTTTGGGGAGCGGGAAACCTATTCCCTGGGAGCATGGGAGCAACTTGGTGGGCAGCCAGGCTGGGTGAACCTGGCACCTTCTCTGGTTTTAGGTGGGCAGCATGAAGTGGTGGCTCTGGGGACAGGAGAATGCAACTACAGCCGTCGCTTTGAGTCCTGTGGGAGGCTCCTTCACGACAGCCATGCCATTGTCACTGCCAGGCGTTCCCTGCTCAGGTGAGAGCATCTCAGCAAATCCTTCCCTTGCAGCCAGTTTGTCTCAAGTCTACTTCTGTGCTCAATTTTTGTTGTTATGTACGCAAATAAATGATATAAACATACCTCTAGATTATATGTTGTGTAAAATATCTAATTTATTTTTCTTTTAGATATTTGTACAGGCATCTTTTGCTCTTCTATAACAAAAATCCAGCCAAGACAGAGAGATCCATATTTTGCACAGCACCAGGCTCAAAGCTACTTACCTTAAAGCAAAATACAACTCTCTCTCTCTACATGAACCAGCTTCCAAAAGGAACTGCTCAGTTAAAATCAGAGGTGTAAGTACCATGGTGTTTCCCAAGATAGAGTGGAAGATTAATTTTTATCTTGTTTTGGGAACATTAATGTGCAGGGTAGTAGTGATAAGTATGAGATACAGCTCACTATGATGGTACAAAAAAAACATTTACATGGATTATAGGATGAGATTTTGTTTATTACAGACAATAAACCTGTTAACCCTCTTCCCAAAATACTATTAAAATCATGAATTTAACCACTGAGCAAGTGGATGTAATGGCTTAATGCCATCATATCCATCATATTCACTACAAGATTGGAGTACAGCAAGCCTTGACTTGAAACAAAAGGCTCTGTTTTGATATCTTAGCCCTTTGTAACTAAGGGAAAAAACTATTTTGCTTCAGAACAGCTACTGGTTTATCTTCCTTATGTGTCTTCTTACTTAAATATTTTGAATCACAGTGTGAGTTACGTTTTAGAGGAGATTTTAAGAATCTTACAGCTGTTTTTTCACAAGTAACTTCTGTTAGAGTGTGAGTAGACAAAAAGTGACAGCTTGTTTGCAGCTGATCTTTTTAATGTGTGCACAGCTGGTGGCTAAGATTAGATGAGTGGCTCTTTCCCATTTAAATACTGATTTCAGTATTCTAGGCACTCGAGCACCTCAATCTGGTGTTTCTAAGAAGTACAGACATTGAAGATAATGCAAAGCTTAGATCTACTGATTTTTTTTTTTCTGAGAAACAGCGTTAGATATCACTTACTGTAATCTTTGATCAGAGTGCTTTTTCACTGAAATCCATTCTCTTGTCCTGCTGTAGGCACCTTGGTCCCCAGTCCATATCTGCTTACGAAGCCAGTGAAGAGCTGAGTCTGCACGTTGCTCTAGAAGGCAGGATTTATCTGGCTGTTTGCTGTCCCCCCAAGACTGTCAGAGTGAGCAGCATGTCAGCTGGTGACAAACTGACCAAGTGGGAGGTGGTTGGTCTTCAGGGAGCCTTGCTGAGCCACTTCATCGAACCCGTGTATATGAGCAACATTCTTGTGGGTATGTTCAGTGCAGATTCCAGATGGGGGGTTCGTGTGTTTCCATATTTCCGTTTGATTGCCTTTTATAAAGCATGACCTAAACCACAAATTCTGTGAGGAATTACAGAATTGTTCCTTGAGATGCAGTGGACCAAGGTGTATTCATTTTGTAGGCAGTCAAAAATGCTGTTGAATGTGAGGTAATGTGGGCAAATTCCTCAGCATATTTTCTGGTCTTGAAGCTTGAATTTTAGTGCTGTCTTCTGCAGGGAGCATAAAGAGTTGGTGGAAAACAGTGGTTCAAAAAAAGAAAGCATCCAATGAAAGTAATGGTGCCTCTGGAGAAGAAAGTGGGAAATCATTTTTGTTCTGTGAATTGAATATTGGAACTGATCTTTGCAAACATGAATTTTATGGGAAAAAATTACTCTAATAGATTAAGAATGCCAAAATATCTACATGTTTAACTTTTTAATTTGATGTATTTGACTGCTCTTGTCCTGTTTACTAGGAAATGGAAGTTGTAAGGATACAAAAGGACTGGACATAACCATAAAGCAGCGTCTCGATGATGAGCTTATTTCAAAGCTTCCCGTGCCTTACCTGGTTAACAGATCTCATACTTACTTGGTGAAAGCTGCACTGCCAGTCCAAACAGATCTGAACCAGTGGTCACTTAGTTTGAATTGGACGTTGTCAGATGCATCCCTGGAGGTTGTGGATGGATTAAGTGGGAAAACCATTGAAAGGTCAGCCTTTATCTTCATTTAGTTGGAAATAATGGGTTTGTGCTGGTTTATTGGAGTATTCTATTTCTAAGCTATGAGATAAATTCTCTCCTGTGTTAGCTGAAAACATCCTGTGATTAGGTGAAGTTTTAGAGATCTTCTAAGTTCACAGTGAGATACTAAGATACTAAACAAAAACATTTCTCTGAGTGGAGATATCGGTAGTCCATTGCCTATAGTAGTGAAAATGTTTTAGCTTTCACAGTGCACAAAACTAATTAGGATTTTAATTGAGATGAATTCTAGCATGATGGTGTTCACAGAGTGTTAGGAGGGAGGGAAGAAGCCCTGTAAGGACCAGAGCAGTGTCCCTGTAGTGGGTTTGTTCCCAAGTTCCATGGCTGTTTCCCCACTCTGCCCGCAGCTCCCCGTTCCGCAGCGGCACCTGCCTGGCCAGCCGCCTGTGCAAGGCTGCCATGTTCAGCCGCTTCAGGATGCTCGCCAGGGAAGCAGGACGGGGTGATCTGCTCCAGTTTGCAACATACCACAAGGCCAAGGTGAGCTGACATGGGGAGAGGTATCATTTTTACAGTGATTGTGCTTTGTACACATTAGTGGTGAAGAACGCAGACCTCTGTGACCATAATTCTTGAGATTTTTCAAGATTTTACTTTTTTTTTTTTCCCAGATTAAATCTCAGTTGTACCAAGAAGCTAAAAGCTTGCTGCAGAGTTACTTAGAGCAACACAGTTATGGATCATGGATTGTGAAGTCTCCACATATTGAACAGTTCAGTGATTGATGGAGGTGGATTGAATGTTAAATTGGTTTGAATGATGTTTCAGTAAATACAGTTCTGAGTAGTAAAATATTCAGCATAAGTTCGTAGTTGCAGGAAGAAAACAATGCCAGAGCTGCTTCCTATCAGTTTAAATGCAGTTATTAAACCACCTGTAGCAGTTCAGTCTTTTCCCAAAATGGATGTTTTCTCATAGCACAGGTGGGGGTATCCAGCAGCTTTGTAAATCTGTTCTTCCTGGCCACCCCAGTGCCACCTCGTTTCATCTCACTCACTCCCAATCCTGCGAATCCCCACCCCATGCAGTTAACATGGTTTTTTCCTGCTAGTTTCAGGATTTCTGTATATTGATTTCTTCTTTTTCTTCCCTTCCTCATAACTTTAAAAAAGAAAAAAAATCAGTAAAAGCTGAATTTCTTGGAAAAAAATATACCAATGTGAGAGTCACTCAGAAAAAAAAAAAAATGGGCAATCTGTTTTATCTGCAGGCCTCCATCCTTTGCTGAGTTTTGTTTTTAGTGTGAATTTGCTGAGTGGCTTACAGGTTTTTTTTGTTTGGGCTAGAAGAGTTAAAAATAATTTTTGTACTTCCAAATGTGAAACCTGGAATGACCAGCTGTTAATCAGCTGTTTTGTGACTATTACTGGTTGTGGGAGGAGTTTAAAAGCATTATGCAAGTGTCAAAGGTGTAAATAACAAAATAATGCAATATAGTGCAGAAGTCACCAGAAGCAAGGCTTTTCCAGCTTTTGTGGCTGGCCTCAAACGCCATCCATGTTAGTGCTCATGGCCGAGTTGGACTCCTGCACCCTCAGAGGACTTCATCACTGCACTCACAAGTCCTAGTGAAATTGTGTGCATACACAGTAACCTGGAAAATGGTGCCTATCACAAGGGGATTTACTTCCTTGTAAGAAGATGGAGGCGTTGCGGGAGGGTGTTGTGAACTGCCATGTTCGGAGTTGGTGTGGTGTTGTGAACACTGGTGTGTACTTGGATTATGTTCCATGATTTCTGTAAATCATGCAAGAGTGGGAAGTTACACCGTGTTCTCGTACGACAGGAATAGTGAATGTAGTGCTGTAGTCATGTTTCCCTTCTCAGTGTTAGAGGATTCTCAAAGAAGTTCCTCCTCCTGGTATTTGTTGTTTTCCTTAATCTGTTCTTCCAGCTAATGTATGTAGAGTCTTTTGTGGGGATGATCTCACGCTTATGGACAAGTTGTTGAAGCTCACTGACTTGTTACTGCTCCATCCTTGACCTTTTTTTGGCTAATGTGCTCTCTTGTTTTCTGTTATTGTCCCTTGACTTTGGGGGGATTGTGTGGTGTTGTTTGGTTTGTTTTGGCATGTATTCCACAGACTGCTTGTTCCATGTAATGTTTTGAAATAATGCTTGGGCATGGCCTTTGTATTCCAGGCTGGAGCACGGTGTTGTTTTTTTGCAGGTGTGTTAAAAGTTCAATAAATGTCCTTGACCAAGTGTTAGCTATACCTACATCCATACAGATGCTGGGACGTGATATACCTGTCAAATCTGACATACACATGGCATACCACACGTGTGTTCACATGCTGTACACTCTCTGGATTGTTTTTTTGTATGGACTTTGTCTTCTGCTGACAGCACCAAGGTGGTTCCTGTAGTTGACCCAGAAGCCTTAAATATGTACAAGTACTGAGCTTTTTTTGTGTGCTTCAGCCATTTTATTAATTGAACAGCAAACTGAAATTTCCATGGAAATTTGGTGCTGCCTTAGGAAGAGAGAAGTTTCTTAGTGAAAGCAATGTGTTGTGCTGGACATGATTGCTCTGTGCTTTCTGGCACCAGTGTAGGTCCATTTCTTTTATCTGGATTGTTCTTTGATTAAATGTCAGCATATGCAGCATGCACTGAGCTAGTAAATGGAAGCATGGAGAATGCTGCGCCAAGCATTTTCTCAGCTACTTCAGTAATTCCAAAACGTATAATCCTACGAGCTTGAGAGAGGTAGGAGTTCTGCAGTTCCAGTGCTGAGGCTGAAGCTGTTCCCAGCAGGTCCATGCACATGGAGCAGGTGTCTGTCATGCAGATGTGGCACAGAGCGGACAGAGGCATGTGAGCAGCAGCAGCAGCCTGTGGCTGAACTCTGCCTCTCCCCTCCCTTCTTGAGAAGAACTGAGCTCCAGGGGCAAGAATGGATGTGGGGTGGGGTGGGGTGGTGTGTGGGGGTCTTCTTTCCACTTCCTGGAGCTCCACCTGGCTTGCACAGGTGGAGTGACACACAGTGTCCTTTAGGAATGGTACTTCCCAGTTCTGTGCCCCTGCTGAAACTCTCCAAACCACATGCTACTTCCCTGTTTCTCCCTTCGCCTCCCTTTTGCATTGGGACGGAGAGGAGAATTGGAGGCAGAAAGGCAAGGCTGTAGGGGTGAGATAAGGACAGTTTACTGGAAACAACAGTGGTTCACATGGGGGGGGG
>VXBU01016461.1:0-94328 GCA_013400315.1 Bombycilla garrulus | reverse complement strand
GGGGAACTCCAATAATCACACTAGTGGACAACTCCCTCTACCATTTTCTGAACCAGAAGGAACTCCTTCCTGGTAGAGGATCCCTTTACTCCATCCCTGGTAATAATGTGAGGTGATGGACAATGACCTCTGTGTCTTGGCTATGTCCTCTTCTGGATGGTGCAGAAACTTAGCCTTGTCCTGGCTGGAACCAGAACACTGTTCATCCTTCTTACATATGAACACAGGTCTCATTTCGGTAGTCAGTGGCTCTCCCTCCAGCGTGTTGGTTGAGTTAATTTAGTCCAGCACTGTGCGTTCTGTCCCTCCTAAATGTATACACAGTACATACACTATTACACAATTCAACACTACAGACTGTTCTCAGCCAGAAATCAAATCCCCTTCAGGTACAAATTGAATTTCCCCATCTCTCTGCATCACCCACCCTCTGCCTCTGGGCTTTGTGGCAAAATGGTTTTGCCTCTGCTTGAGCCAGGACTTACCCACTGCATAATGCTGTCGTGCACCGTATCATGTCATGCCATGTCCCAGACCATGTGTGTTCACGTGTCAGATGCATGTCTCATAAATGTCATGGGCCACATCTGCATACACCCCTATCATGTCAGATGTCATACATTTTAATTTGATACTAGAGCTGTGCAATCGAGCAGGAGCAGGCAGCTCAGGAAATCAATTTTTATAACTCTATTAAGGGGTTCTATGTTTTTTTTCACAGCTTACAGGGGGAAGGTATGTCTAGTAAAGTTCACCTTGTTACGCATTTTCAGATACTTTTAACAACATTTTATTTCTATAAAGACATCTTTTAAAGCTTGGGCAAACAGAAGCTGCACCTGCAGATGCTGTTTAAGAATGTGGGCCTACCTGTAATTAGATGTAGATTTGACAGACACAACCATGTGTAGCATCAGCACCTTCCTCACACCTCAGCTAGCTCTTTGTGTCAGCTGTCTTTATGCAAGTGTTTCTTTGAAAAAGTGTCTTGAACTTCTTGCTGGAGATGCTGCATGGGGGGAGCAAGGCAGCCTGAACATGTTTTGAAAATCCACAGAAGATCGTGGCTATTGTGTCCAAGTGATGTGGTGATCCCCAAAACTAGAGCCAGGACAAGCAAAGCCTCCTGTTTCCATGACTGCAAACCTGCAGCTGTCTCAGAATAGCCCAACTCTAGAGAAGTTTACACAGACCAAATGCTAAAAAAAGTGTTTGTAATTTCACACTGCTTGTGTTTGTGAAATTGTTAGCTCCAGCTTCTGCTTTTCCTTATTATTCCATGGGTGAGTATCTCTTTACCATCCTTTCCTGCTTTCTGAACTATTTGACTGTTCCTGCCTTGCCTAATGCTAACTGTTTAGGGACTTAGGAAATGTTTTGGTTATTTCACATGGGATGTCCAGCTGCACAGACTGACTCCAGGGCAGGTTTTACCCAGCTGCCAAAGTTGACGGCCCTTGTGCTTAAGGAAATAATAAAGGAAGCCTCACTTACGAAGAGAATTGTGTTCAGTGAAAACTGCTTCTTTGCCCTCTCTCTGGCTGCAGAGAGCTGGGACAGCACTGCAAACAAATGTCTGAGCTGATCCTGGAAGAGGTTTGTTTGCAAAGCCACGTGTTGTGTGTGATGCTGTTCCTTTCTATGTACTGTGTTCAAGAATTTTTGGAGTAAGAAGGAATCTATGTAAAGAGAAGGATTTTTCTACTAAGATTGACAAGGTAGAAGGAATTCTTATGTGGAAGTTTCTTGCCTTTTTTCTCATCTTCTGTGTCCTACTGTATTCAAGTATTTTTGTTATTACTGTCATCTGATTTGAGGAGAGGGTGGAGTTTATCTGTTTGTGGCTGAGGTGACAGATACTATTTACTTTCCTGAGTCCTTGTGGGTGGGGACAGAGCTCCTTCACCGTGGGAAGAGAAGATGAGTAGAGAAAGAGATGGCAGTGCTGTGAGTATTTTCCCAGTTTTGGCAGAAAGCTGTCATTAACGCCTATTTTCTCTTTGCAGCATGCAAGGAAACTGCTGGTTTTTCCATTGTTAATCTGGTTTTCAGTGTAAGGTAAAGTACTCCATACCACACCCACCAGGAAAGCACATTAAATTCTAAAGGATAGCTGATAGCTGTTATAGTTGGCTCACTTTCTTCAGTTATATCCTGCTTTGTTAGTACTGACTTGGGACTCTAATATCATTAAAATGCTCTTATATTGTTTTTGCATAAAATTACAATGTCACATAACTAAGTCAGTCTGCATTGGGAGTAAGGACATTTCTGAGGTTCCACAGAAAGATTTCTGACAATGCAGTGTGTTCACATAGATTTATACATTAATCCTCAATTTCATGTCAGTTTTGTTGTTCTGGGACCTCCATTACCTGCACAGTTGTTATTTCAGGTGTGTTACTGTTTTCATGATGCTTCCCTTTGTATGGAGAATTTTGGGAGCTATGTATTTTGCTTACACCAATGAGAAGAATGTGTCCTGCAGGAAGCTTGGGTAGCTAAGCAGTACAGCTCGGGGGAAAAAAGAAAGGTTTCTTTTTTGAGGGGAAGCAATTTGGTACTCTATACCTTGTGCTGTATGCCAGCATAAACTGGCATTTTTTATTGCTTAAAAGAGGTCATCTGCAGATGTCTTGCTTTGAGTCTGGTACCTGCCCACTTGCATGCTGCTGAATGCATCATCGGGGGTTTTTGTGTGTTTTAGGAAAAAGAGAGTATTAAGTCACCTGTAAAAAGGAGAGTATCACAACAAAGAAGAGTCTAGATGTGATTTTTATATGTCCATGATGTTTATTAAATATAATCTATGAGTAACTTTTAACAGCTTTTTCAATAAATAGTTGTCTCAGGTTGTTGACAAAGTGACAATGAATGAGTTTTCCCAAGAATGTTGAGCCCCTAGGGCTTACAGAAAGGATCATGTGTGATCTTACGGCAGACTCTCTTACTCCTCACATTAAGAACATTCATTGGTCCCAAAATGGACAGCAAGCTAGTAATATGCCACATGGCAAAAGTTATAAATTATTCAGAATTAAATATTTCAATAAATAATGTAACAGTAAAAAAAGTGGTTATACGGCTTCTTTCTGCATAGATTGCAGGAAGCTGATCATTTCTTGGCGAAATTCAGGAAACTTTTTCTTCTCATTGGATTCACACTTCTTGCATGTCGGGTTTGAGAAATAAGGGTCCTGCAATACAGAGAGTTTTATTGATTGGTGATAACTTTCTTGCTAGCTAGTTTTAACAATGATACATAATTCTGTAAAGATTTTCCTTTAACAAAAAACAACCCTTAGTATTTGTAGCCTGAAGAGTACTCCTAAAATGCTATCAAGATCTCTAGGCCATGGATTTTATTTTAGTAGTATGTCAGGGTGTACTGCATTCATCACTGGGCCCTCCAGTCGTAAACTTACGGCACAGTTTCCAAAGTCATTGCTATGTAAGTATTTGTTATGCTCCTAAAAGCAAGCTTTTGTCAGCATAAGATGCTTAGACATGATTCAGCAAAGAAAATGTCGTATTTTGTTAAATGTTGCCTTGTATAACCAGTAGGGCTCAAATCTTTTACTGTATTGGATTACCATGCAAATTGATATTATCACGTAGTTAATCTTAGCATATTTTTGTACTGTATTTGTGCAAAATCCCTGTATTTGCATGAGTTTATAACTCAGATCTTGATGCTGATTCATGATTTTTTATGGTTTTTCATTAATGATGAAACACTTTTTTCTTTTTATTTCCTTTTTTTTTGGTAGTACTTGTAAAAGACTGTGTACCTGAAATTCCACGAGATTCTTTTCGATATTTGTAATGGGTTGCTTGTTGTTCTCTTCCACATCTTCTTTCAAGACCTTCAGTTCTTTCAGAAAACATGCTATAATCGTCTGGTTGCACTCCTAGAACAGTCAGCAAAATTGTTACATGTGTGACTTATTTTCCCTATTCCAGTTTTCAAAATCTCAATTTCCTGGTTTTTTTACCCAGATCTCAGGAGCTGTGCTGTTTGTTTTCTGCTGTGTACTGCAGTTCATTTGTTGCCCTCAAAGTTGTATTAGGGGATGTTACATAAGGCCTTAATTCTGTAGCTTTTGAAAAGTGAGACACCTAAAGTGTTGCAATATCTCTTGTGGGTACACAAAGCTGCAGTATTTATTCTTAAACCCAGCCTTACTCCTGGTTGCCATCTGAAAATCATAGGTTAGCAAACCAGGAGCCTCTCCTAGATGCATCTTCAATTGATGCACTTTGGTTGCTCTATCTAATATCTGCATTAGAGCTGGCTTTTGAACAGGGTAAATTACTTTCTGCACCACTTCTGCAAGCTGTTTTAGGCACTCACTGACAATATGTTACTATCACCCCCAAACATCTGCATTTAAGCCCTGGGGCTCTGAGATAGCCAGGTCTAATGCTGCCAGCACATGAGAAAAGGGACACAGATAAGGAAGTGGTTGCAGAATCTGACTTTAAATCTGTACTGAAACAAAAGTGCTGTTAAGTGAGAAGTCTTCTGAATTAGAAACTTACCAGAGGTTCAAAGCAGCTAACAGATAACTTGTCTAAAGCTTTTAACTACTTCCCAGTACTAAATAATTCATGCTCATGCTTATTGGGCTGGTTGCATGCTGAATGGAAGGTAGTACAAATCAGCAGCCTGTCTGCAGTAGAGCTGTGTTTGGAACACTCTCTGCATGCTGATACACAGTGTTTCAGACAGAGGTGACCACAATGATGGTATTCTTGTGGGAATAGGTCTCAGGTAGTAACTCACTGCCATACAGCATGATTTACAGCTTATTTATCCAGAAGAGCTTTATTCATCAAGAGAATTAAGTAGAACATAACTGAGTTTCATCATTGATGGGATACTGAAAACTTACAACATCTAAAACAGATCCAACCAGTGGCTCTGCCTCTAGTTTAGATAAAATATGGGTAATTCTGTGTGGATACTGCTTTAATCTATTTCTAAGTCTGGTTTCATTCTCAGAATTTTTCCTGCGTTAGAGTTAACACAATGGTGTTGCCTCCTGCAAATCTTAGACCATCTTGGAATTGTTCATGAACCAGTTTCTTTCCTGTGAATTCAAGCATGCTTTAAGCAGGATGAATACAAAGTATTCATTTTGTGTTACTTATTGCACATAGGCACTGAGTTAATGTTGCATGTCAGCCCTTTAATGCTTGAGAATAAAAAGGAAAAGCAGAAGTTTCTTTAAGAAATTGCACTCCACAAATTGAATTAAAACTGAACAGAAAATTCAGACTCACCCGTTTGTCAGTTGGTGTGTAAAAGTCAAGAAAATTCTGTAGAGAAAGGGGGGGGAAAGTTAATTTTTCTGAAAAAATACATAGAGGAAAACTAATACAAATGAATCTTCAGATAGGAGAAAATGAGCACTTACGTTGTCAATGTCTTTCAGGAGTTCTAAATCACACAGTAAAGCTTTAAGACGGACTTCTTTATCAGTGGGTGATCGTGTAGTCATCTCAACAGGTGTTCCATAAGCTGCAGTCATGAGAATTACTGCTGTAATACAGCCAAAGATGAGGACTTTGCACATGGTGTCAGTGTTATCTGGATGCCAATATTAGAGTTGGGATGAATGGTGAGAGCTGATAAGTTCTCATTAAGCTGTTTAGTGTATTTATACTCTTCTTTCTGGGGGGAAAAAGATGGGGGCGTCATTACACATTTTTTCATGTGTTCTACCTGTATGGCAAGAATCAATAGTTTTTGTTTTTCCTCCCCTGATGACACTTTGGAATTTTTATCAAGCAGGAGGGATTTTACCTACATTCACTGCTGTAAGAGCAGCCTCCACTCACTTTTGGCAGCCTCTCTTTGTGCTTCCTGCATGAAGCACTTTTTCCTACTGTCCTGTAGAGCTGTCCTACGGCGCCGTCCTACTCCCCCATAGAACAGGCCACAGAATATGCTCCTGCCATACAAAATGTTGTTCTAAAGGTGTATCATTTAATCATTACTTCAGTGAAGAAGAAGGAAGCCTTCTAATCTTTGTAATTGTTGATTAAACAACAGGAAGAAAGTTGGCTTCCTGTCTGGAGGTGGTTTTTTTACCTGTCATCTTTCGCAAAGACAGTGTAAGCTTAGGTGCCTAACTGTCTTTATAGCATCAAATATGAAACATTTATGAAAAAAATCCAGAAGAATTCCTAGTTTGGGGATGATAAACTATTCCTTCTATTGCTGTTTATCTTAACGCTACTCTTTTTAGTTGTGTGCAACTTTCACTTTGCTGCAGCTTAGAATGAAAATGCACCGCTGTAAAATGATTACAGATTTTATTGCTGATACCTAACCCACTGCATCTTGTGGTGTGTATCACAGCACTGAAGTTGACAGGAGGCAGTCATTTGACACTGAACTCTGGCATAGATATAATTGCTAAATTGTTTTTCTTTTCTGCTTCATGTGTCTGCTGGCTGATTTCTTTGGGATATGAAGTGTTTAAAATTCATGGTTTCCTTCCTTTTGAGTGTAGTTCTGAGCCAAATAATCCCCCTGCTGCCCAGCAGGTTCTGACATTATGTGAAACACTGTTCTGCTCAGTGAATTCAGCTGCTGAAGCTGTGTGGAATATATTCTGGTTTGCACGCTGCTGTCATTTGAAGTTTTGTAGCATTTAGGATGTGCAGGGCTGGGTGGGTAACTATTTCACCCGCCAGTGCAGTATGGAAACCCACATTACATGTTCTGATCCTACAATCAGAGGGGATGTGGATCTGCTGGAAGTTGGTTACAATGTACTTTGGCTTGGATTAAACACAGCCATTACTATGGTTCTTTTTATTAGTGTGTGTCTGTCCCTTAATCATTAACTCAGTGCTAATTAGCAGTGTAATCCCAGCTCTAGAGAACATTCTTATTTTTCTGGTTTTGAAATAAGTACAAACATTTCATGTCTCTGGTCATAAATGAGTCCTAGTAGCTATTGGAGCTTGCAGAATTGTAGTGTTTTTGCAGTTCCAAACCTTTTCTGGCATCTTATATTTGTATCTTGTATTTATTCTTGATTGTAACCAGTTTGTAATGAGGTGAGCTGCTCAGTGCTGGATTGTCAACTTTTCTCCAGCTTCCTACTATTTCCTTTCCACATCTTGGGGAATTTAGAAAAAAAAGAAAGCTTAAGCATTCTGTCAGAACTTTTCAGCAAGTTTGCAGCCAGGTCTGTACATAATCGTGTACAAAATTGTAACTCTAGTTGTAGTCTAGAGGTATTTGGGAATCAGCTCTTTATCTGTTCATTGTTTTCAAGGACCAAAGAGGCTTGCACATCCAGGCAGGATGGTGCAGTCTTAATATGCAGTATTTACTAAATTGTGCACAGAAATTTGAGTGATTAATTTCTCCTTAATATTGTGCTTCAGGATTTATGGTCCAACAGGAGAAAACAACAGATCTTGTTTTGGTAATTTTTATTGGATGTACCAGGTGAGGAAGAGATGGCTTGGAATGTATTGATAAGCTGAGAAACAGCAAACCCTCAATTAATGTTAACACACAACTTGCTGTGCTGGTCAGGTTTTGGTTATCATGCTCAGTCTCTGTTCATATTTATTACTGGGCAAGGAATTACTTGAGGTTTTATTCACTGATTTAATCCTCCCAACTTTACTTCACCAGAGTTGATTGCATTGTAACAGGAAATTAAGTTACTTTAAATTGCTCTGGAATCACAGAGGATAAAGTAAAGCTACAAATGCTGAAATGGAAAAATCCTGCCTCTAAAAAGTGTTGCCACCAGGTACCAGTGACCATGTCATATGGTGGGGTTTTTTATTTGGTTCTAATGCACTGTTATGAAAGGTTAGTTGATTTATGTCTCATTTTATCTCCAAATTTAAAATTGTTGCGCAAAAGCAGTGACACAAGAAAATGCACCCTGCCTGAAAAGCTTTAAGAAACACTTCAAAAGCCTTGCCTAAATTTTCAAGGAAGATTAATTAACAGTAAACCACATATTTTAAAGGGAAACGGTATTTTTAGGTCAGGGATTTGGAAAGGGAGAAAATTCTTGTTTTAGTGGATTGTTTATACCTTTGGTAGTACTTGTGCCTAATTTAAAGAACAAGGGCTGATTTTCTTTTAGAAAGTGGCTAAAAGTGAATGACACACACTGACTAAACCCCTAATCTGTACAACTTCAAAGTCTGGAAAAGTTTTTACATAGGATCTGACTCCTCAGTTTAGACTTGTCTTTCTAATCTGAAAACTTGCATCTTTCTTTTTGTTTTGTTTTTTTCTTTTCTCATTTTCTGCCCTTGCAAACCTGCTGACAGGTGAACTTTGGGGACAGGTTGTGGTTTCATTGAAGCATTTGGCATGCTGTTGATCAAGGTGCTTGCCTCCTTTCTCCATCCCCAGAGCAAAGTAGTATTCACCTGAAGTGAACGTCCTGGTTGGTACTTTAGTTCACGTGCAGGTTTTTTTCAGACTGCTGTTACAGTACAGGATTACTGTCAGGGTCACAGGAACCACAGCAGAGTTCATATGTCTGATGAAAGTGATAACCAATTTTTTATCATGGCCCAACACTTAACACTTTCTAGCTGTGTTCCAGAGAATTCTGGGGGAACAGAGGTTGACTTCTGCTTGTGGATCTCATAACTTTAATCTGTGGAATAACCTGTAGAAAAGAAACCTTTAATATTCTTATTCTGGTGAGTAGGGAGACTCATGGGAACATTGAAGATTTGAGTAAAGGATTGAGTTACAGTTATTTTTCATTTGTTTTTAAGCCATCAAGAGGAGACATTTGCCACTTTTCTTCTTCAGCCTTTTCTGTCTTTCTCATATTTTTGATAGATGCTACAAGTCAAATACTTTCCAGATAAATGCAGTGGATTCCCTGATGTATTAGCATTTAAATGTAAGAGCGAATAATGGACTTAGCTAGTTGAATATTGTCCCTGATCAGAGACACTCTTTCAGGAGAAAGTGCCAAAAAAGCCCAACCCCAAAGTGAGTAATTGTTAGAGTGATTTTTACCTGCAAGGATGACAGTGGGGAATTTTTTTTTAAGAAAGACTTTTTGGTTTTGGAGGCTTGACTAAAATGACATGGAAATAGTTGACAATTGGGAATCTCCTTACAAAACCAATGTTTGATGTAATCTTCACTGAAAGGACCAACATTAAGAGGGAATACTTTAAAAATAAAAAATGTTCTAGTTGTAAACGAGCCTGTCCTTGGGGAAAGTAACTTTAATCTCTCCTTAGGAGCTGTGTGACACACAAGTTTGATATTTCTAAAAATCTTGTCTGTGATTATTGAATAGGTGTGGATTTAGTTAAGGTATGGGGAGCCCTTGGTGTTTCCTGTCACTGTAGTCTACTTTTCAGGAAGTAATTTTACAAAGGTTATGAACTTCGGAGTCAGTGTTTTTGTTTTCTGGTAAAATTTGGTGTGATTGCAAGTTTGAATGAGATGATGAATTACTGTGAGAGTTACGGCTGAATGCAAAGTTGGGAAGGTTGATCGATAAAGGGTAAGGATTTGGGCTGGATGTAATGCTCGGTAAGATGGTGTGCGGTGTTTACAGAGTTTAATTGTTGCAAGGTTTCTGAGTGAACTTGAACGGCTCTTTTTTGTCTAGGAATAATCTGTCTTCAGGAGATCAGCATATATTTACAAGGATGATTAGTCTTGTTTACTCACCTTTTCCTTTTACATCCAAATGGACCTTTTAAGGCTGTCTCCACAGTGAAGTGTTGCCAACACTTTAGTTACCAACAACTTCTTAGTACAATGTGCACCAAACCTGCTAAAAGTATAGCCACAAAATTAAACAAGTGTTAACCTCTGCTAGTTTTGGTTCACACTTCTCTTTAGTTGCAAAGTGTAGAGACCAATACAAATGCGCTACTGAGGAGGCACAAATCCGTGAGCGAAAGCAAAATGGAGGTGTCCTGAAAAGAGGAAATCAAATCAGAGCATCCTGGTCAACTTAATAGGAAGAAGTGCTCTGTTGTGGCTGGGAAGAAAGAGGTCTGTCAGTTACTCTGGATAGCTCAGATTAGAAGAATGCATGTTTTCATTTTGTAATGAGAAGTGAAGAGAAAGCCCAAAGGCAAAATATTTCTGATTTTCAATATTGTTGTTTTGCAGTGGAAAAGAGGTTGGTACATCCAAGCCAGGTTGTTGCCACACTCTTCTCAGGGTCTGGATTTAAGAAATGTATGATAAAATGCAAGTTGAAATTGCCCTACTGGGTTAAAAGGCCAGGTTATAACCATACAGGATGCTAACAGCCCACAAACAAAGAACCATGTCTTGCCTTGCTGAATGCTGTGATAGTGCAAATGCTAAGCAGGTGGCCTAGATTTGTCACTAGATAGGGACAGAAGGTGTTGAGGTATCCCCTCAGTGCTGGCTGGCTCCCAGTTGTGCCACAGGCATTATGATGTTCCTGTTCTCTCAGAGTTCCCTTTCTTGATTCCATTTTCCCTTTGCTCGCTTTTCCTGCTTGCTTCAGACTGGTTGTGTGGAATTAGTTGAGGAACAACAGGGGCTTGCCCACACTGATTTGTTTTTCCCACTGTCATGCCCCAGGCCAGTATGATACTCCTGTACTTTGTTGAACCATTCCTAGGACCCACGGCACAAATGTTTGGCAGGTTCCACGCAGCAGCCTACTGTGGCTCTGCATGTTTTGATCCTGAGTCCTAGGTTTATTTGATGGTTTTACCTTTTGGTCCTAGTGCTGGAAGAGGTGGTGAGACTTCCTTGTCTGCCTGTGCTGTGGCGCTCAAAATTAGGTGGAACTTTGTCCACAAGAATTGCCTGTTTTCTAGCCTTTTTTTACTGTCCTACTTGTTTGCTGAACAAAACAACTGAAGTTTGATTATGTTTGTTGCCCTTGCTTGAGCCCTGTGAAGGTCTCCTTTTCTTTGGAAATTGGGGGACTGCATCCCTTTCCCTTCTTCACCAAAATCAATTAGAAGTTTCCATTTGCTTTATTTTTGAGTGAGAGTTTTAAGGGATACCTCACAGAAATAATGAATACAAATGCAAATTTATTAGTGATTACAAGGGCAAATTTCCATATTAGTGACCTGGCATGATACGAGTATGAATGTAAAGCTGGAGAAAAAAAAATATCTTTTGCTGGGAAAATCCTCTGTGTTAGTGGGATTCAGAGCTAAGGAGTGTTCCTGGTTCTTTCCCTTTTAGTCATGTTGAAAATAATTTAATTAGATGGTGGAGAGCCATCTTTGGTCCTAATGCAAACGCTGAAGTAGACAAGCTGAATTTCTTATGTGTCCGTAATGCTTTGTTACAACTAAAAATGACAGTTTTAAGGAGTTTACATCCTATTAGGCACAGCAGTTCAGTATTTCTATTTCATTCAAAAACATTCAACACAAGTGTTTCACATATAGAAAAATTACGTTCAGTTGATTTGGCACAAGAACATCAGTACAGGGATCAGAGCTAAATTTATACCCTGCCCAAGCTGTCAGTAATGTGTGTGAGACATAACAAAATTTATGCAGTATGGTAAGAGCATATTTCATAATTTGAATCCTGCAGTGATTTTAGAAGTGCCTGCCCCTAGAGCTGCAGGTCTGCCCCAGCCACGTTATGACCCCTTAGCCGAGCAAGCCCCATGCATGCGTCACCCTCCCTCCTGCAGCTTGGTTTTCTCAGAAAGAAATGCACTTGTGTGGGCTGCAGAGGAGATTGGGTGTTCTGCCTTGCCTCTGATCTGGGTGATTTGGCTAGCACCTGTGTCAGCTCCCGCCCAGCTCTCTGCCTCAGTGGAGAAATCAGACATTACAGTGTGCTTCTTCCCTTTGGTGCCTAAAGAGCGTCATGAAATGCTCTGGAAAATCCATGGATCTTGGTAGAAGCAATTTTTTCCAAGGTTGTGTTGGAATGGAGAGGGTAAGTTTCTGCAGTACTCACCCAGTTAGGAAATAGTATTAAATTCCAAACCAGTGGAGACTTCTTGGGTGGCAGAATTGCAAGAGGTGTGAAACACTTCAGACCTGCAACATATTTTCTGTCTAAATGCATGCACTGTTATCGTTATTCACGTTATAATAATGCTCAGCCGTGACCAGTGGAATCCAAATCTTGTCTGTTCACTGTGTAGCTACATAAGGACAGAAGTGCTGTCACGTTACATTGAACACACCACTAAGCAATTATGGGTAATAATAATTCCTAGAAGACTTGTGTTCAGCTAGATTAAGGTGTGAAGTCTTGCACACGAGGGTTTCCTGGAGTTTGGGAAAGATGCTTTTACATTTCTGCAGCTCTGGAGGCAGTTTACAGCAAGGCAAGACTCAACAGCACAGTAGCAGAAAGAAAATGACTGATTTTCACACCTGCTCTTCTGCAGCAATTTAATGTACTCGGAGAAAAGTGGACTAAAGTATCCAAGTATGTTAAAACCATTTGGTCTGTGACCTCATCTTATCTATTACCATTTACTTTTGCTCACTAGTATTAAAAAGTGCAGGAAATAGAAACTTTGATCGTGTAGTTAGAGGTTTCATAAAGGACCACAGTGATCTGATTAGAGTTTATACTCCTCCTTGGTTTCTGCAATCTTAATAGACTAGGAGAAGTCTGTTAAACCAGAGTACGAGTTTAAATTGTACAATTACAATGTGTGTTGGATAATTTGCTGCTTCAGTAGCCAGATATGGAGGTCAGTAGAAGCTACTGTGGAAAGCGAGATGGAAATTTTAGTGCTGGGTTCTCACTTGGTCTCTGGACTTTCTTCACAACTAATTTGGCAATGGAAGCAAAAGCGATGGAGGACTTTAGGGTATTGGTCTTCCCACCGTTGTTCTAATAACTGTACTTTTAATTTTCCATTTCTCTCTGAAGGAAAGATTGACAGTGATTTATTGGTGGCAAGTGCATCACAGCAACTTCAGTCATATATTCCATAATGAAACACATGAGAGAGTAAGCATTTAGTCTCCCTGCACTGTTCAGATCCAATTTTAAAAATTTTAGTAATATAAAGTGTTTGATACCAATGAATAGGAGCCAAGAAATCCCTGAATGTGTCATTTTATGCCTATTTGATTTCAAAGTTTTTAGGCAGCTTTTGGATTTGGCATATCAGAAGTATAGCACATGAGAAAGGCTGGCTTCCAGGAGGTAGAGTGGGGACCAGCAAATCTGTGATCCGTGAGAAGTTCCCTTTTTAACCACAGAAAAGTCCAGTTGTGGAAGCAAGTATGAAAATGACTTGGTTTATTCTACTGTAATCACCTAATTATGCTGCTGGCCATGGAGTGACATTTGCATCCAGCTGCTAAGGTGTGCTGCTTTCTGGAAGGGGAGAGACAGTGGTGGGAGAGGAGGATGGGATGGACCAAAAAAACCCCATATGAAAGCAGATAACATAAATGCACCTTCCACCTGTGGACAAGGGAAAAGTGAAGGATTTCAATCTGATGCAGGATGTAGCCCATGAGTATCACAGACTCATGGAATAGTCTCAGTTTCAAGGGACTTATCAGGATCATTTCCAACTCCTGGCCCTGCACAGGACATTTCCAAGAGTCACGTCATGTACCTGAGAGCATTGTCCAAACGCTTCTTGAGCTCTGTCAGGCTTGGAGCTGTGACCACTTCCCTGGGGAGCCTGTTCCCAGCCACCCTCTGGGGAAGAAACTCTTCGTGGTATCCAACCGAAACCTGCCTGGTTCACTTCATGCCATTTCCTCATGTCCTGTCCCTGGTCATGAGAATGAAGGGATTAGCACCTGCCCCACCACTGCCCCTCATGAGGATGCTGAAGACTCCAGTGAGGTCCTGGTGAGGAGTCCCCTCAGTCTCCTCAAATACAAATAAGTATCTTGGACACTTGAGGATTTCCTGTAGGGAAATAGAGGATTTCCTACACCTTAGTTGCTCTCAATGCATCAAACTGCTACTATGCATTATCCCAATAACAATAAAATAACTTTTCTGTGTATTTTTTCAGATTTTGGCTGCAGAAAGAGAAGTGAACGTGCCACTTGGTTATTATTTTGATTCTAGAAAACTGCTTTTATATTTATGCAAAATTTATATAATCACTTCTTATTGCAAAACGTTCTTCTTTTTTCGGCCTTTAATGACCAATCTGACACAAGCCATTTGTCTCTAAATGGAGATGTAAAGATTTGAGCCAGATATTGAAATAAAGTACCAGGCTTTTGTCACTGGTTCCTAATCCCTGCATTCCAGATGCCTTTTCTGGTAATTGGCTTTCTGTGCAAAATAGGAGGCTTTGATCAGCTTTTGAGTACCCCAGAAACAGCTCTTAGTATTTTCAGAAGGAAAGGAAATATTATTGCTGTTAAACATCTATTCAAATGATTTTCTGGTTGTTTTGATGCAATATGGTTTTTATTTCTTTTTTTCACATTTTGCTAAGAGGTTACCTGTTGTGGTGAACTAATCAGATTTTGAATCTTGCTTTTTTAAAGAGATTTAATACTGATGGTGCTTCCTGATCCTGTCAAGATGGTGTAATTGGTTATGGAGTATAAAAATTAGCCATCATTAGCATGAGCATCTGAAAATTGAATCTTATTAATAGAATTATATGTATTTTTGGTGATCTTTTTTCATTTTCTGGTGAGACTTCTCTCTTTTTTTGGGAATTTTAATGTGGTAAAACACTTTATGGCTGAAAATTACTTCCCCTGATGGCAGAGGCAAGTCATTATATCCTTTGTAAAGGGGAGATGATGTCAACTGATAATATTAGATGTTAAAATCTCTTACTAAAAAGTTAAGAGAAGGAGAACATTTACCGCTGAATTAACTGACCAACTGTTTCCTAAAACAAAGAACTAGAGTTAAGAAGAATATCTAATGGATAGAAGGAAAGAGGTTTTGGGAAGATGTCACTTCTTAAGATTCCAACACATCAGCATGACAAGAAGATTCTCTGACTTTTTTAATCCAAGAATCCATTTCCTATTTATTTGGGAGGTGTGAAAATGACCCACTGAGTTTTATTGAGTCCTACGACACCTCTTCTCTTGCATTTTTGAAGGTATAATAGCAAAATTGTTAGTGTGCTTTCTGCCAAAAACATCAGAAGTGCCTAGAAATTATCAAAAACCATATTGGAACAATTGCGATTTGGATTTATGTGGAAAAGGACTCAGCTGCTATGGAAAACAGAGTAGTAAGAGATGTTCAGATTTTCCTGAGGCATGGGGTGACATCAGTACAAAAGTTTGAGGTAGATTGTTTCTTTGCATTTACTCCCAAACCAAAAATGTCACTCCTTAGAAAACACTGATTAAGGTTTAAAAGTTTAGGAAGAATTCCCTGCCTTTCCCCTCTTTAAACCTACTTGGGCTATGTTGCCAGATTCATGGAAGAGCCCAGTTATGTTGAGAAATTCTAGCTGATGAAGTACAGGGAGAGGAAATGTAGAAATGGCACCTAGTAGACATTTAGATCAGATTTCAGCTGGAGTTCCTCAGCTTGAATCTTTCAGCTCTGAAAATTGAGTGCATTTGTCTGTGAAATAAGAGATCATAGCTTTTCTTACGCTATTCAATGGCTGTCATTTCAGAAGGCTCTTTAAGAAATGGATATGCTTATGGGTGGTGTGTAATGAAGGTAGCTCTAGTACAAGGGAAGGGGTTTTTTTTACGTTTTTGTTTGGTTTTTTCCACATTTATTATCCTTTGAGCAACCTGGTCTGGTGGAAGGTGTCCCTGCCCATGGCAAGGAGGATGAAATGAGATGATCTTAAAGGTGCCTTCCAACCAAAAACATTCTGTGATTCTATGTTCCTTGACTTAAACATCTATCTGAAACTTTGCTTAATTTCAAATACTTATTATTGCAAATGTTCTCTTCCAAAACTGGTCTCCCAGTATCTCACAATCTCACAATCTTAATGTGCCCAGCCTGTGTGATTGAGACAGATTTCTCTTACCGCACGAGAAACAATAATAATTGTCGCCCCATTTCCTATCTTTTTGACAAAAAAAAAACAACCAAAAAACTTCACAAACAAACAAACAAAAAAAGAAAATAAAAAAAGAAAACAAAAAAGAAAAGTTAGGATATAAAATACCTCTTGTGGTTTGGGTTATAATTTCATTATTAACAGATATGATTCACAGGTAGGATGTAGGGGTTTCCCCCTATGCTATGTAGTAGATCCTTGCTTGTGATAATTCAGGGTTTTCCCTCTCCTGGATTTTTAGCTGGGTTATAGAGTCTTAATTCTTCCTGTTCTCCTAATGACTATGTATTCATTTCTTCCTTTCTGCCCAATCCTGATGGGTTTTTGTAGGATTACCTAGAGTGGTAAATTGTGGCATTTAGCAGGGCTGTGGTTTCAGAGGCTTCCATGTTGTCATTCTGGCTATGACACTGCCTCCCCCGTGCCTGGGGAAGTTGCTGACTCTGCTTTATTCTTCGTGAGTAAATGAGAGTGAAATTTCACTGCTGCATTTTGTAGGAACTTGGTGCCTCCTTCTGAATAATCCAGTGTTAATCCTGATCTCACAGAAACTAAGAACTGATTTGCATTGATGAATTTCTCCATTTTTATGCACAACTTTAGAACACTTATCTTATATACCTGTCTCCTGATTTTGGCTCATTTTTTCCTCCCAATGGAATTGGTGATAAAATAATGCACTTTGTAGGAATAATAGCAGGAAGGGTGACATGTAGTTCTGAAAAAATGCACTCATCTCCACAGCATCTCTCCATTCCAAAAGTAATTTTATTACTTTATTCCGATTAACTCCTGCATTGCCATGTAGCTAAATGATTTTTCCCTAATGCTGGTTTCTATATGCATGTAAAATTTTACAGATGGTTCTTCATCTGGTATCTTTAAAAATCTGTACATTTAGATTCTACATTCAGAAAAACTGGGGGAATATTTTCTGAGACATTGTGTATTTTGCAATATATCCCATAGGTAGTATCATTACTGCTTCCATAACTCTTTGCTATGTGTGGCTAAACAAAAATGTCAAAAGCTTCCACTTAAATGCTCAAGGAAAAAACAAGGAGTGAAGCCAAGATCTGTGGGAGAGAAATTTCTGATGTTAAACAGGAAGAACAAATATTCAGCAGAAATATTAGCAGAAGCATCATTAATAACTCTGCAGATGTACATGAGATCATTTTCTCACTCATTCTATCCCCGAGGATTATTATTTTATTTATGGGAAACGTAAAATTATTTAAGCCACCTAACTTAATATTTTAAGTGAAAATAAATAATTACAATTTTTTGTGTTTGCCAAACACCTGATAGGAGGAATATCGACCAGTCCCGTAGCCATGTAGTGTTAAAAAAGGGGTTGTGTTTACTCTTTGACAACAATATTATCTGAAGTTTGTGCTGTATATGGAGTTTCTTATTTTTGATGCTCTGTAATAATATCCAACTCCTGCCTATCACTGTTAACTGGACAATCAGTAGTAATTTTCCTGTTTTCCACATGTAGAATTTGGACACAATGATCCAAGTATTCATTTTAAATCTATGTGTGCCTGGGCGTTCTTTGCAAATCTGTAGAAGCAGAGACAGGAAAAAACCAAACCAACAAACAGCAAGTTCAAGATCACTGTATTTGGGAAAACTCCAGACCTGCTATGCAGTGCCCTGAAAGTGAAAAGCATTTCCTTTGCTGCTGTAGATAAAAGGATTGTGTGGGGCCTCTTGCACTGCAGCACTTGTGAGAATCCTGAATTCTAAGTAGAAGTGAAAGGACTTTTACTTGTGTTCAGAAACTAAGTTGATGTTTTTTTCCATGCAGAAAATTATTGAAAGGTTGTAAGGACAAAACAACAAAAGAAATACATCAGAGTAAGAGTTATGAGTTGGCCTTGACTCAATGTTTTATTATATTTAAAAAGTACAGGTGCATTAGTCATATTCTCTGAAGGATTTCTTGTAAAAGAGCTTTGCTCTTTGAAAGCTTTTCCTGTGATTTTTTTTTTTAAATAAAAGTATTTTTTACATTAGGTGAATTGGTACTTTGGAAATTGGTAATATGGAAAACTGACATTATCTGCTGCTGACTTTCAGGGACACTGAGAGCTGTGAGCAGCATGCAGAGAGCTGTGCAGAGGAAGCCATTTCTGCCGGGGCTGGGTCGATGTGTGGTTCTCAGGAAACCCCAGGAGGCGACACAGGACCTGTTGTGAGGCCCCACCTGCTGGTGCCTCGTCCTCTGGCCGCTGCCTGTGGCCATTTGTCAGGTACAAGGTGTAGTCTGTGTTCTCTTTGAGGTCATATCCCTCTGCTTTAGCTGAAGAGGACCTATTCTCACCATTTAAGTCTTGCAGGATAAACTAGGAATTGAAAGCCATGCAGTGCAAAATAAGGGAGAAGTATAGAGTAACAGGGAAGCTGGTTCCATGTTTGTTATGTTACAAAGCAGCTAAATGAAATCAAATATCTGTAAATAATCATGAAAAGGTGGGCCACTTCTAGTATGATTTTGGGTATCAAAAGTCTGAGATCTAATCACTCTCAGACTCCTGTTAAGGTTATGTGCTAAAACCCATCAACATGGGCAGTTACAGCTGGAAGCTGTCAGAATAGTTTTTCATATGTATGAGCAACATTCAAACAGAGCAACAGAAAGAACTGGAATTTTAATCATAATTATGATAATTAGAAAATAGTATTTTACAAATATTTGGGGCTACATATCTGTCTTAAACTTACAGAATTTAAAATATGTCTGTTGTATCTTTTAAGACATGAATCATTGTTCTTTACCTGAAAAACTGAGCATGAATTATCCAAAGCCATGTGACTGCCGATATCTGACTGTTGATACAGAGCAGTTTCGCTGGAGTGAACTCATAGTGTTGGTGCTGTGTCTTGATGGAAAATAAGGAGATCTGTGGGGCCTGGGAAAGCACCCTGGCTGCTTTTGGTAGTGAAATGGGTTATTGATGGATCAGTACTCATACAGAAACTTTCACGGAGGGAGAAGTTTTAAATGAGATTACTATCCATCTTTGTTCTCCCAGTGACTTTTCAACCTACAGTTTCTTTCATTCCACAGAGAGATTTACTGTTTGCTGTGTACCTCTGCTGCTCTTCATCTGACCTTTATTGCTCTGCTGCCCACTGAGTTGTTCTTAAAGCCTAAAAAAAGGCATATGTGTCAGACTGGGAAATTTGCCGGAGAATTGTCTCCAACACTGAGACAAATCATATGAGAACCACACAGAAATAGCTAGAAAATATTTCCCCATCTCACAGAAGTGTCACTTTTTCAATTTTGAGCTTTATTCCTCTTTGTGTTGCCCTGAAATGATGTGACAATTTTCAGCTGTTTTAGTAAAAAAGCACTCGAGAGAGCGAGATTGATCAGTAGCCACCCATAGCCTGTGGAGCAGGCACTTCCTCTGGCACCTTGGTGGAGTGTTTCCCAGTGGAGAAACCAAATCAAGCAAAGCAGGGTTTAAACCCCAACTCCAGCAGTCACTTCCTATCCCAGAAACCTGCACTCTGCTCTACTCTTGTTTACATGCTCTGGTTTTTAACAGAAATTCCATCCAGGACCTGAGAAATGGTTTTTGCTTAAAGTTTTGTCAGATTGTTGCAGTGAAAGTTGTAAAGTTTCAATTTCAACAAATTGTTATCCTCCAGTGGAAGAACTTGCACTGGAAAATTCCCGACTCAGTCTGCCACTGAGTTTGCCTTGTACAACATCTTTTTAAGGGAAGTCTTCTGATGTAGAACAGTTATACTTCATGAGAGCATGTTTTAAAAGGCAGAGTCTGGGTCAGAGAACTGACCCAGAGCAAATAGAATTTGCCTCTTCACCCTCTCCCTCCAAGAAATGCAATTGTTTGGGGCTGACAGGGGGAAGAAGTGGGAGTGGTTTAAGCCAACCCTGACCATTGCAACAGGTGGAAAAGGAGCTTGAGGCAGTAGGTTCCCAGTATTTTGTTCTCCAGTGCCATAAAAAACCTTAATGCTAGCTCAGGTGTTTGGGAATTTGTACTACCCACCATCCCAGCACCTCCAGCTGCACCTGCTGCATTCCACATGTTACCTGGTGTTTTTTCAGCTCTTTGCACGGTGTAAAACAGGAAATGAACAGAATTGGTAAAAGTAAAATAGGGGGGTGTTAGAGTGTAGTAGCTGTCTTACAAGATGTGGGACACTTAAGAGGAGAAGCAGCAAGTCCATAAGGAATGCATGGAACTGTTGTTGATCTGCAGGTACTGGGTTAGTTAGCACTTCAGAAATGGGCCAAGTGCTCCACGCTGAAGGCAAATGTAAATCTTCCAGGAATAACACAGATCCTATTGTTTTGTTTTTTTTTTTTTGCTTGCTTGCTGTTTGTTTTCAAGGGATGCTTCTCCTAATGGTACCTCTGAGATAAGGTGACAAGATTTGCCAATGCTTTGTCCTGTCTGGTGTTAATGCAGGAGTTGTAAAGTCAGGCACAGCTTAAGTGGTCTCCCTAAAGGAGAGATGGAGGCTAGAAGGGAGAAATCAAATGAATGAGGAGTAAGCTGTTTGGAAAAGAGCAGAATATAGGAAGAAGTAGAAATTATTAAATAGATGGCATTTGAAATGTACCTGTAAAAGAGAACACAGAAATGGGAGCATTTTTAGTGAAGTCCCCCTTTTGAACTGTATTTCCCCACATTTGAAGGTATGTAGATTAATTTCTTATGAGCTGGGCAGGGTCAGGAGGAAGAGGAGGAGAGTGAAGATGTGCTTTCCTTTCTCTGCTGCCTGCTGCCCTCTTGCGAAATGATCTGCTCTCTACACTGGTGCGTTTCCTAGCCATTCTTAAAGGCAACGATAGACTTGGAGCTGCTTCTCGGTTTGATGAAATGCTGGATTTGGGGTGCCGACCTCAAACACTTCTCTGTGTTTCACCCCCTGCAGGTCCTCATATCAACTGGCACTAGCCTTAACCCCTTTGTCATTCATTGTCTCTACATTTTTGAAGGATTTAAGAGAGGATGGAGAGAGCTGCTCTATCATAGCGTTTGATCTGTTATGATAAGCTTGTTATGAAACCTGCTTATCTCCTGCTACAGCTGTTTTGTGAGTGCTTCTCTCACTACTATGGCAAAAGTGAAAATCTTTCTGACTTCTTTGTTGTCAGGATGTTCTCCTGTGGATGGTAAGGAATTGAACTTTATATGGACCACTAGCGTTATGTTCAACTCTTTTTCCATTTTAATGGAATTGCGCAGCTGATGATCTTGCACCATCTCAATGCCTGAAAATTCCCTGATAACGGAAGGGAAGCTGGAGGAAGTGCAACATGAGGAAGAAAGTGAACTGGGGTTGGGAGAACAAGTGTAGGGAATTAGAATGGGAGGAAGATGGAGAACTGGGGATGGGCATGGAGAGAGAACAGGAAATAGTAGAGAAGTTTAATAATGTCATCTTCAAAAAATGGAAAGGGGTAAAAGTAAGAGGATTGTTTACAAAGAATCTAAAAATAGCAGGAGAGCTCGTGGTAAGTTGTTGGACAGTTAATGGAGGGACACATGGATGCAGCATCCATTTGTACATCCTCTTGCAAAGAGAAAGGAGCTGCTGAAGAGCCTGCCTGGTGTGGTAAAGGATGTTTTTAAACGTGGTCTTCATAATGTTACAACAGCAACACAATTGGACCTTCAGCTGTGTAAAGAGGAAAAGGGAAAATTAAATAGGAAGTGGAGAACTTAATAGTTATGTCTGTGGTGTATCTCAAAGTTCACTGTGTCATGACAGCTTGCTTGTTTTGTGTCTGGAACTGCTTTGAATTTCCAAACTGCCAACAAAAGGTGGCAGTACAGCAATGGAGATCATCAGTTTGGGCAAAGATGTTTGAGCAGGAAACGTCCTCTTCCATCTTTACTCCTCTTACAGCATGGGTCATCAGCACAAGTGCAAAGCAGAGAACACTGTAGGGAAGTTTTGTAGTTACCTGTTTGTAGTGAGAACTATTCTCTGTGGATTTTCCCACTGGATGGAGGGATCCCTCCTGTCTTTGCACTCAAGAAAACAGCAGGAATCACATATGCTGGGATTCATCCAGAATTAACTGTTAGTCAAGTCTGACTCATCTCACTCAGTGAAATGCAAAAATATTTAGAAACAATTTACCCCACTCGAAACCAGGTCTGTGCTACAGGTGGCTGCAAAACCCACAGGGAATAGTTCTCACACAGATAACTACAAAAATAACTTTTTGAAGAAAAGAACAAGAGAAAATGGTATTAGCTGAAGTTGTTTAATATCACAGGCGTATAAATTAATCAGACCAAATAGTCCTTAGTACAAACATTACCTTTACAGAAATGCAATAAATAATTAAATTAATCAGTTGGTATAAAAATAAAGAATACTCTCAGGAAAAGTAAATATTATACAAAATTGTATATACCATGCTAAAACACATCTTGAAGTGCCTACAAAGGGCACTTATGATCAAAATCATAAATATCGTAAGGCCTCCCTGGGAGGTAATGAGCTTTTATGACTTACATGATGTACTCTGTTAATGAAACGCACGTTGTTTCTGCAGAGTGCACTTAGTACAAAGAGAGTTCATCTCATGAAAGGAAATAACTCAAGAGGGTGTACACATTTAGATTTGTGGTATCTGGTCCTTCCTCAGGTCGCAAGTACCTCCTGGGGCATCTTCATTTTTCCTTCTGAGAATGCTGTTGCAGAGCAAGATAATGTCTTCTTGAACACTGGTTTATCCTGCACAGATTTCTTGTTCTTCATTCATCCTATTCTTCAAATAGCACACCCTGAATAACATGCTCAGTCTTTGATCACTCTGACAAACCAAAGTGTGAACACAAGGCCACACATCTTGTAAATCAAAGCATATTTGAAATGCATATTTGAGTTGCCCACAGTGATTGTGCTGACGCTGCCCAGAGGTGTGATGTTGGCCAAAATCAGCGGTGCTAATTTTGTGATTAATATTCTTCATACATAGCTGGACTGGCTTGTCCACTAATTTCAGTTTTCAGCAAGATCTCAGAGCAATTAACCCTCTAAAGTTACATATGTTGCAGTTTCTCACTAGTTTTTTGAATACTACAAGTGAGCATTTTAAATTAAGTTGTTCTGCAGGTACAAGAAATAACCTCAATTAACAAACAAGTATATTGTGTTTAAAACAAGAAAAAAAATAAGCCTCAGCACTATGTTTGGTGTGATAAAATCCAAAGTTAAAACCAGTGAAGCACGTCACTAAACAGAAATAGGTGTATTACTTACTGCATTACATGCTGCCTCTTGGACAAAATCCAGGCATTGCTGCAGTGTAGGAAGCAGTATCTAGTTAGCTTATGACATTCCTGTAGGGAATTGCTTTTCATGCATAAAATGTTCATCCCAGGTACAAAAGTTGCTTCTCAGTACTTTGTAATGATTGCTAATAAATATGTAATACACAATGTTGTTTGTCAGGGCATGCTCATCCCATTTTGTCTGCGCAACAAGGATTTTAACAGGCTCTTTGAGAGCAGTGATATCAATGCACTTAGCAAGTTACTGGAAAAGACATTTACAGGTAAAGAAATACATACTGTATTCTTTGCATAAAAATAAAGCTCTTTCTCCAAAACCCTGCACATATTTATAGTCATACATAATATGCACATATAATATGCAAATATTCCATGGAGCTGCGTGAGAAGTGCTGGTTTATTGGTTGTCCTTCTAGGACTCGCATGAAAGTGCACTTAATTCATGATAAAGGCATTCCATTAAAACCCCTCCATAAAAATACAAATGTAGAAACATCAGCAGGTATGATGCAACTGCCGGATGTGCTTCAATGTTTTCCCATTTGCTTTTATCCAAATCTGGAATAGAATTTTACATGGACTTTTAAATCTGTTGCAGTTGCAGCAGCAGCTTTGCATAGTGCTCACCAATGGGTGATGAAGGGGCTTCATGGATAGGTGAGTCAGAGAAACAAGGATAGAAAGTGCAGAAAGAACACCATTTAAACTCAGTACCTTGATTACTTACATAGGAGTGGTAATTCTTTTTTAGAATGTTAATTCTGACACAGTAATGTGGAAACAGTGAGGTATGGATAGAATATTACACAGAGGAAAAGTGGCTTTTGAAACAGAAAAAGAAGATGAGAAAAAGAAAGACTTTCTAAATCAAAATGACCATTACCAGAAACAAGGACAGTTCACTTGCTTTGTTGTGCCCTGAGGATCTTCCTTCCTCTTTCTGATGTACATTCTTGAGGAGGTTCACATATCGGAAAAGTGAAAATGTGGAGGCAGCAAAGCTTTTTGTATTAGCTTTCCTTTAGGCCAACGACATCGGGAGGAATGGAAATATTTTTAATACTACCTCATTATTTTTGGAGGTAACTAAACTTGTTATTTTCCATCCTAACACTAGACAGAGTTTTCCAGTTTCCTCTCTCTACCACGTTTCTACCAAGTAGAGAAAAAAATAGATGAAAGGCTAATATTTACTGGAAGGCTTTATGTTCTTTTCCAAGATCAGTTTCCCCATATGGGGCTAGTATCTGTTTGGGGTAAGTTAGCAGTTACTGCTCAGATAGAAGAACCCAGAGGTTCAGAATCCTTGCAAGCAGAATATGTTGCTATATAATTAAGCTGCCAAAACTATTTTTAAGTGCTGTGATACTTTCATTTTAAAAGTTTTCAATGGTGTCTCTGACCATAGTTCTACAAAAATGTTCAGGATTCAGGAGCTGTACAGAAAGGTTTCCACATAACAAAAAACTTGACAGATTTTTAAAGAACAAATGGCAAATTAAAGACTGTTAAAATTAATCAAGAGGAGAAAGAATGAATAACGTTAATGGTACATGGATAAGAGGGTAAATGCTGTTCTCTGAGAAAGAGCACTATGCATTAGAGCTGTTTCACTCTGACTAATCATCAATTACTGCATTTATTGGACATTTTGCAGCGGCTGGTTGTACCAGCCTGTCATGCCTCTGCTGTACATATCATGTTAAACTGGCACAGCGTAGATGAAATTCCATTTTCCGAAAGAGGATTTCCCCCTAGAATCCTGTATCTCCACTTGGAGCGTGTGGGTTATGTCTCTCCCTACTGAATCTCATGGCAAATGTGCTATGAGCTTCAAGATGTTAATCGCAGCCATACAGTATGATTCGTAAATGTTTTTTCCAGTATTGAGAAAGCAGTTAAATGCAGGATATTTTTCCAACTTATAAATAAAGCTCTGTGTGTGGTATTATTGTAAATAAGGAAATCAGTCCAAGCAGATTCCTTTGAGGCTTCTCAAAGCCCCTGATAGTTTTTCTGTTAATTTTCTTTAAAAACTTGCAGAAATCTCTGCATGGGGTTCAATTAAGATCAAAGCAAAAATACAAAAGTAACCATCTGATGTATTTCTAGTTCGGCAGAAGAGGGACAGTTAAGTCCCTTGCAAGAGCCTATTTTTATGAAATTAGAATTTAATTTTCCATGTAAGGTGGGGCTAGAATCCCTTGCAATGTAGCATCCATCTTACAAATACCCATCCAAATAAGAGTCCTTAATATCTTGGGAGAAGCTTTCACTTACCACACACAGAGAACACATCATAATAGTACTGGAAAGTATTTACATTTTTCACATCTTAAATATAACATAGTGTCTGCTTTAAAAAGTAGGTTTTCAGTAGCCTTCAGCATTGGTGTGAGCTAGAAGAGTTCTTGTATAGCTGTAAAAACAACACATTGTTAGTAAGGATGTAAAGATATCTGCAACGGTTTGCAAAATGTCAAAAAGAACCCAGGAGAAATGAACTCTGCTTACCATTTGCATTAGACTTGCAAAGCTCTTCAGAAAATCTTTGGGGGTTTTCTTCTCATAAGATTCACATGTAGACTCACATTGCTGGAAGATAAAGAGAATCATGGCACTTCTAAACAGCACACTGCAATCCTAAATCAAATCTCAAGCTTTCTCACTGAAAAATTGAGAGACTTGTAATCAATGCCTTTTCTAGGTGGAAAAGCTTTGACAAAAGCTCTTTCAAAAGGGAAGGAATTTAGTAATGACACCTTTGACTCACATTTTTTGTAGTCATCCCTGTCCTTCTGCCAGCATATTGTGTGGTTGCCAAGCACACGTATGCAACTTTTTAGAGTCACAGGGAATGCTTCTCCCAAAAGTGCAAAAATTGGACTTTTTTATTTCCAAAATAATTAACATATTTGCTTTCTACAATTCCCTCATTGCAGGGGGCATCTGCTGTAGAAAATAAGGAGCAATGATCACAATTATGAGCACTGTGAGGAAATCGTACCTTTCCAGAGACTCTGCAGGTGAATTTGCTCACGATTCTAATGGCTTTGGTGAACTTTGCGTTCTCTTGGCTGTTTGCTGGTTGTAATTTCTGGATGCCCTCCTTGAAGCAGGTCACAGCTGTGTGCAGGCATCTCTCCTAGGGCAGGAGAAGAAGGAACTGTTTCAAAGTCAATGTTGCAGCACTTTTTCCTGCACATGTTAGATTGTGGTCCATGTGCAGAAGAAGGTATCCAGGATATAATATTCAACTGTACCTTTTTTTAATATTTTAAGTTAGTTTTTGATACACAAGTGATATTGAAGCCTTACTTTGGCTGGTCTTGCATAATTACTTAAGTATTTCCTAACAAAATAGATGTCCACTTGGCTATTAATCATGACAGCACTTGAAAGAAAACAATCACGTGTAGTAGGTTTTCACTTACTAAAGCAAGAGCATTTTATTTTTAAAAAATCGTAAACATCTCTCAGTGCTATGTGTGGGAATGTACTTTTTTTTCTTCCTGATCTTTGTGCTCTTTCTAATATTACCTAGTTAATAATTAAATTGATGTAGAACTCCATGTTTTCAAATGCTATTGAAATGTTCTTACCTGGTAGCATCAAAAATTATACAGAAATTAGCCCTGAAACTAACCTAACAGCCTACAGAGAAAGAAAAGCAACGTTTCCTGAAGCCAATTTAAGTTGCTTTCCATTTTCCAAAGAAGGAAGCTGCTGCTTACACATATTAGAAAAGCCATCATCCCTGTTTTGCATACCAATTACTACCCAAGCTGAGTCTTGTCTGCCTTATGAGATGTCACTGCAGTTTGCTGCTTGGGCAAAGACAAGGCAGGCTTCATGGATGTTGCTTATAGCAAATTTCACTAGCAACATTCTGTGTTGGCCAGATAAAACATTTTATTTTCCTTAAAAGCCACACATTTATGTTTGTTTTAAGCATCCTTACGGTAACTGGCCTTGCTTACTGGAAAAAAAAAGAAAAAAACACTACTCGTCTTTTAAAGAGATCGATTTTCCAGCTGAAACTGAAAACATTTTCGGTCTCATCCGTGCTGAGCTGAGAAACCAGCATTTCTCATCTGTGCTGCCTTTTCTGTTTTGCTGAGCTGTCACTTAGAGCTGAGGCAGACAACGATCAGGGCATCCCAAGGATTGTGGGGCCCAGCATGTTGTCGCGGGCTGAGCACTTTGGGGATGGGGCATGAAGGAGCACGGACCACTGGAAATGTCTGAGGGTGGACTAGAAATGTGTAAAATATTTGTATGAGAGGCAGTTGGCAGCAGTGCTCTGCATCTGACTCAAACTAGCTTTACAGATGAGCCCTACCGGAACTGGTGATCAGCGGGGTGAGATACAGATACAGAGCACATCAGCGTCCTGTCACTCAGTGACGCTTCAGCCGCAGCGCCAGTCACCAGCAAAAGAGCTCATTTGCCCTCCAGGCTGCAGTCACCTCAGCGTTAACACTGCTTTTTCACCCACAGCCTGTTTTCCCCTTGAATTGATGTCTTCTAACCTCTCTTTATTCAAAGGAAAGGACACTTCGTTGTTGAGGATACAAGGAAATTGTGTGGGATTGAATTGAGGCTAACAGTCCACACAAAGGAACCTCAAGTAAGCCAAAACAGATAGAGATAAACACCTAATTCTAAATGTTATAATAGGTAGTTTTCTTATTGAATCTTCAAGACCAAATGCAAATCTGGCATTAGCAGGTTGTAATAAAAACAATTTCAAATATTTTGATATTTGAAATGCAGTTATGTGAACGACTTTTTATTAAATTGCGTTTCACTAGGCTGTGATGGCACCTAATCATCCTGAATGCTGCTTTGGCACACTGTGATACATATTTTAGTCACCCTGTAGGATGAAAAGTTTGTTGATTTGGTTGTTGGTGATAATTACTATTACCACACTAATGGTTTTTTACACGATTTCATCGGAAGCTGAACCCCTATCAACTTAACCCTTCTTAATATGTGCATTCTCTATCTTCTCTGGTATTCAGAGGAGGCATTTAGGACCTCCCATAATCAGACAGTAAAGACCTCAGCTGCAAGGGAGCTGTTCTTTTCCTTCCTGAGGTGAGCATGACTTTAAGAAAAAACCCCAACAACCTCATTAAGCAATTAGTCACTAGTTGTATTTGCTTAGTTTCAGAGGCAGCGGGCAAACACTGGAGTAAAATGACAGCTAATAATCTCCTCCTTTTCACTTTGACACCACAAGTTAGAAAGAGTTTTAGTGGAAAAAGCCCAGCAATGAGTTTGTGCACTGCAGTTGTTTCTAGCAATTCAAAGGAATGTATCTGGTTTGGTCATGCTTCTTTGTATTTTTTGGCAAATTAAGCGTGCCCAGCTGTAAAGCCTAGGAGGAAGCTCACCAAAATCTGTGTGAAATGAGGTGAGTTTTTTTCTTTTCTTCTAGTAGCTGCTTTGCAAGGGAGTGTTTAGAATCTTGAGAAGATAAATTCTTAAGAATGTCTGCAGCTTTTACAGCATAATAATGCATAGTGAATCACTTTTATATGTCAATCAAAATTGTTTGTGCTACAAAATTTGGCTCAAAAATTTAAGACAGCTGTTAGCACAAGTATAATATTAGGTAGCCACAGGTTGTTCTGGACCTCAGTTCCATGTTGAGGGATTATCAAAGTAGGATGCATTTACCCTCTAAGTTTTTAAGACATGATTTTACCATGATTAGCATTTAAATTCATGTTTCATCTTGCATCCTACCACATTTGAGAGTGCACAGACTTGGTGATTCACTGTATGTTAAGAAGATCTTAACCTTAGAAGGTGCAAAATATCAGCACTAAATGACATATAAATAAGGGTCTGTAATAAAAAGGGATTTGCATGGAGCTTCTCTTGTATTTTTAACTAGTTATGATCTGAAGAGAATATTTGCAGGTGCAGTTTTGTCTTCCCATTGGTAGCACAACCCCTGCACAAATAATCTAAATAGTCTGAGAGAGAGCAGTGTGACTGCACATGAGAGGAGGCACTCAGTGACATGGCCTTGCAGTGCCACTTGCCATTTGGCTGCAGTGGGAGGCAGGAGGGGCAGCTCAGCCATGCTGGAGCTCATGGCAGCTGAAGGCACTTCCACTCCAAATACCTGCATCCCCAAAAGCACTGCTGCTCATCTGGCTTTTGTATGAATCCTTTTAGCACTATTTCTTAATTAAATGGAATATGTGCAACTCTGGATCTATTGGTGGGTTATGATACACCTACAATAGCAAAATAGTAATTGCAATGCAAAAGTATCAACACTTCTGCCGTTAAATATCCAGAAAAAGGAACTTTTAAAAAAGTATTGTCTTATTCAGTCTAGCTTGCATTAAGAGTAGTAGGTCAGAGATGCGAAGGAGATATCTGCTATGTGTCAATGGAATAAACCAGTACAAAATCAAACTGATATAATTATGAAAAGAATGTTAAAGCAGTCTCACCACAGGGTTTTCTGGTGTATGCAGCAATTCAGCACCCTAAAATAAAACAAATCTAAGTTAGAAAAGTTTTAACATTTGAAAGTGATATCCCTCACAAGATCTGTACTAAGCAATGCATAATGCTTGAAAGTAATTTCAACATTATGACAAATACCATCACTTACCTCATCTTTCACCATAGTTTCTAACTGTTTAATTTTCTGGTGAATCTGTTTGTATTTTACTGTTTTGGGTGAAGATGCAGTCAGCACCATAGTGGAGCAGAAGAAAAGCATGTAGAAAATAATCATCCTCTTCATCCTGATGAGTTCTGTTTTAAAATGTGCCAGGAGCAAAGTTGTGCTGGTCAAGTGTAACACTCCAGTTTGAGCTCTGCTCAGGTAAGTTCTGCACCTACCTATATATTGCTCCCTACTGGAGATGGAGAGCCCACCCATTTCAGCTTGGAAAGCTTTGTAGAATGGATTAATGAGTAACCCTTTTTTCTTTTCCACTGGCTAGGTGCATGTATGTGAGCTTGTGCGTGGGGGGGGGGGCAGGGATCGATGGAGTGAAAGAAATTGCACATTGGGCAGGAAAAAAAGAGAAAAGGGTGAATTCCCATTTTCGCTTTGAGTCAAGAAATGAACGTACTAAAAAGTTGGTACTTAGAAACCACAGGCCTAGGTAAACAAAGATTCTGCATTTTTGTGTGTCATACAGCAATGAATCTCTTCAGTCCATCTGCAGCTCTTCTGTACTGTTCTAGAGAAATATGACAAGACTTCTTCCAAAATTTAAATGTATTTATCTTACTTTATGACTCCAAGGAGTGTTTGTTAGCTGTTTCCTCTTGACATCTATAAACTGTGACTTTTTCATTCCCAGCTTGGATTCTGTTAGAGCTGTGAATAAAAGCTCATCTAAGCATTTAAACCATCTGAAATTCGCTTTATATTTCCTTGGGACCAGTGGCAGACATTGTGGAGGACATGTCCATTGGGAGTGAAGGTTGCAGGGAGATACCTTGTCCTGGGAGAGATGAATCCCTGGAGCATGCCCATTACCAAGAGGGAAGCAGTACTGGAAGAGCAGGGACTAAATCCTGATGAGTCAGTCCCAAGGGACACTGTTGCTTGTGTCAGTGATTCAATCCTTGTGGCACCTAAACGCATTTGGTTACATCCTTCAGCAGCTGAGAATTTCCTTGGGAATGTAGGAGAATGTATGAAGTCCAAACAAAAGTCTGTGCAGGCACTAGGGACTTCCTAGACTTCCATCTCTAGGAATCAGTTGATTTTAAAATCACTGATCTTGATATTTCATCACAAAGAGGAGGAAAACAGCTTTAAATTACTTTTATGTATTATCATTATTTAATTACTATCAATACCATTGAAGGGTTCCTATATGGAATTAGTAGAGGGCAGTGTCCAGTTTAGGGAGTCACCCCAGAACAGGCAGTTGAAGTCACTTGGGCACCTTCACTTGTGACGAATAAAAAGATGGTCATGTGTTTGTCAAACATTTCCTCTGAAAATCTGAAGATTCCAGATGGCTTTGGGGTTGCTATACAAAAGCTACACAGAGTTTGGACTGCAGCTGGATGTCTGGTAACCAGTGTAATACACTGACATTGTATAAAATGCATCTATATGAATCTGTCTGGTGGGTGAATATGGGCTGTCAGGCTGGGTCACTTGTTCACTGTTCATTTAAAAATGAGTGTTTAAGCTGGTGAGAGCTCTATCTGACATACTCTAGCATGTTTCTTTTCTGTGTACAAATGATTATTTACCCTATGCTGTTTATGTGCTTAAGTCATTTTTCACCATTCAGAAAATGAATAGCCTAAAGGAATAATTTTTTTAGGTGTATGTGTAGCACACATAACTGCACTTAGAGTCTCATGCATGCACACACAGAATCTCTCCTACTAACACCCAATGGAATAGAAATCCTGAAAAATGAGAATTGAAACAAGTAAGAAAAAAATACTTTCTTTTACCACATAGTCCGAAATTTTATTTCTTGAAGAAAAGGTATTGTGATGATTTTTTTCCCCCTACAGACACATCTTAAAATAATTTTAGACAAGCAGCACAGCTGCACTGTGAAGTACAGGGGATCTCAGTAGGTTTTTATTTTAAATGTCTGTTAATTTATGGCTAGGGTTCATTAAAGGAAGTCAACAGCATCTTTGGTTTGAGAAACCACATGGTGACCAATGCTGCTTTTTATCCTCTCTCCCTCCATCCCATTCCTCTGAAGCATTGTGATTTTTTTTTTTTTTGTCTGTTGTCCCAACACCTCCTCGAGGCTGCTGAGAGCACAGAGAGATTATTTCCAATAGTGGTATTCTTTATAGAAAGAGGGTACTTAGCTCTGCTCCTCTTTACTATAACTTCTCTGTAGGTTGTTGCCTGGTAATGTGGATGAACATTCATTTATTCTCAATCCACTTTTTATTTTGTATTGGAAGTGTTCATAGTAAAGAAACAGTCTGGTGATAATGTTAGTTTTTACTTCTTATTGTCAGTATTTCAACTGTGTATTCTTTTGAGAAGTTTCTTTAAGCCCAGCTACAGTAGGTGGTCATGGTAGCACTGTCAGCCATATACACATCTTTATTTGGTTGATAGGTGGGGAACTTTCCCCTTGGACGTGTAACAGGACTCTGTTAGCTGTGACATCTTGTGGTGGTTGGCAGTGTTTCATGCAAAGAGATCACTGAAGGTTTTTGCTGGTCCAGACAACTTCAGAGCCACTTAAAAACTTCAGTTAATGCACAGTGTAACTCTCCGTGTGTTTTCAGAAGCACAGGGCTTGAAGGGGCAGAGGCAGATCTCCACCAACATCATGGGAGGGGCGATGGCTCTGTCTGAGCTGTTTCAAATTAAATCAGTTATATCCGAGATCAGTTTTAAAGCTGGTGGAGTAAATGGGAAGTTAAACAACGGGCATTTGACAATGTTGTAACTCGTGTTTGTATATCCGGTCTCTAAAGCTGCTGTATAGTCTTCTGTTTTGTGTTAGAGGCTGCAAGGCCACAAGAATTGCCTCAAAGAAGCCATGCTGACAGAGAAAGTGAAATGCAAGGACAAAGGAGGACTTCCTCTATTGTCTAGGCAGTGGAGAAAACTCCTTGATATCCCTCTTATCAGATAAGAGCGAGCAGCAAGTTTTTTATGTACGTCACTGCTCTCTTGTGGCTTAGGAACACGCTGAGTCAAAGAAAGACAGCCTCTCTCACACTGTGGCCGGCTCGGCCCCGCAGGGATGGCTGGAAAGGGGAAATGTGAGAAACCTCCCGGCCCAGCCCCGCCGGGCCGAGTCCTCCTCTTTCCTCTTGGCCACGGTGCCACCCGAGAGCTGCATAACTTCGACACCGAAAGCCTGGTTCTCCCACCCACATTTTCCTTTACAAGGGAGCTGAATGCAGGCTTTTCCCATGGCTTAGTCATTGCTATGGTTCAGCCAAAAAAAGTCTGTAATATACAGGGCTGCTTTCAAAGAATTTTTATAAATTATGTTTGTGAAATTTCATGGATGTACTATCTATGACTTGGGGGGGATTGAAGGAGACAAGGGGAGATAGGTATGCTGGAGAATGGGAGACTAGGAAGAGGATTCCTGTAAAACAGATTTAGAAAAACTAAGTGTTCAAAATATTTCTGACAGGTTTGCATGTCAGTTCTACCCCCTGGCAATCTTATTTTCCTATCATAAGCTTTGGTATAATTCTTTGGTCTTTTGACTTAGCTTTGTAAAGAGAAAACCTTACCTAGGAAAAGAAAATCTATTCTTAACTAGTATTTGCTATAAAAATCAGAGTAAATATAACTCTGAATGTGGAGACACAAGACACTAAAATATTAATAGGTGACAATATGAAACCATTTACATTCCCCATAATGTTCCTCCAGGACTAACTTGTAGCAAATTTCTTTCCCATCCTCCTCCTAGGTCAAGCCAGTAATGCTTTTTAGGCACATAGTTTGATGTATTTGTGTCCTTACCGACTACTAATAACAAACTGTACTGAGGAAACATCCTGTCAACACCTAGAGCCTGAGACAAGCATAGATCCACCCTACACAGAGCCAGATATTCAGAACCGTCCTCTTGTGAGCACATCCTTTTCAGTCTCCTTTAGTGCTGGGAGCAGCCTCCCACCTCCTGGGTCACAACTTTCTCTGTATGTAGGATGGAAGAAACCTCACTGGGTGACCAAGTGGGATCTTCTGCCACTGCAGTCAACCATGTCATACAGTTTCTTTCACATCTCGACTAAAAACTCGTACATAAGGTCTGAACAGTTTGATCTCTGTAACTGAGAGCTTGGAGCTATGCCTGAGCTGTGTTCCAGCTTTCACGGAGAGCTTCATTCTTCTTTACAGTAGTGCTCATAATCTTTCCCCACTACCAGAGGACAGCCACATTCAGAAGACAAGGCAGCAGCTGACAGGATGTTTGGCTACCACAGTTCTCTTAAAAATTTGAGGGCAGAGAGGAGTTGTTCAGCTGAAAGCCACAGGTGGGGAGAGGTTGGGGCAAGTCATTGCTCCTGCTCTGTGTGACAGCCAGGACTTCTGCTGCTCAGGGGTTTTGATGCATGGCAGGTCTGCAGGTCTCCTTGTGAAGGATGGCCCACAGAGCACCACCTTTCTACCACAGGAGTGTTGTCTGTTTCCCAACATTCCCGGCACATTTCCCAGGGAATCCACTAAGAGACAGGCTTACGGTGTGAAAAGCAGGGATGTGGTAATGCTGAAACCCAACAGTGTGTGTGTCATGTTCATCCCAAATGTTGGGAAAGAAAAATCAGAAGAGATAGACAAAGTGTTGGACAGTGAATGGAGGATGCAGAATGGCACGATGGAAAATGCTTCCTTTGTTCATGTACTATTGTTAATGAACAGAGGCAGCAGAAGTCAGAAGAGAGTCACTTCTGTGTTACAGCATCAGTAGCATAAAACAAGTAACCTCCAAATCATTACAGGCTCAGGATGGATGTGTCTGGTGCATAGTCTAGTACATAGGTAACTACTGCACTGGCAGCTGGGGCTCTCTAAACCCTAACAAGCCTTGCATGATGGTCAGGATGACACTACAGTTTGAGTTTTGATAACAGAATTAAAGGTTTGATGTTACAGATTCTTTTGGAAGTCACTCCCAGGATTTGGAGAGGCTGCTGAGCTGGTGTGGCATCTACACAGCATTACAGTTGTTTCCCTCTTACATAGTCTAAAGCTAAACACAGGGCACAGCCACTGAGGGGCTATGGCCCCTTCCCCTTTTCCAGCAGCTCTGCTCTGATTTGGCCTTATTAATACTTTCTACATAAAAATATCTTTGACATAAAATGCATTTTCCTCCTTTTTCTTATGGTTATTATCAGTAGAAGCAGATGACTGAATACCACTTATTTCTGACTAGTTCTGCTTTCTGATTTTCAGGTACTACCAGAATACTACAGATTGTAGCCTCCTTCATCTATGTATATGTGTTTACTGTGTATACTTCAGTTTCTAATATAATTATTTTTTATGATAGTGTTCATCCCAAATCCTATGAACTCAGTCACATTGTTCCCCTGCCCCTTTTTTTTGTGATTTCCCAGGAACAGTGTCACATCTCATGGTGCTGGGGCACCTCTGGCACAGTAAGAAGTACTGAGGACAGAGGAGCAGTGTGACATTGCACTGGAGGATGCAGTCTGCCTCCCTTTGGAGTGACTCCAAGTCCTTGCTTGTACACCAACTCAGCTTGCCCTGAGCACCACCGCTGTGTGTGCTGCAGACCACCAGATGTGCTGTACTTCAGCTCCTGCAGCAGAGGAGAGGCTTTGGTGTCGCTGCGTAGCTGAAGGGAAGGCTGAGGCAGAAACCATTTCTGCAGTTCTCAGATGTAGGAATGCAGGTGCTTTCTTCAGCAGCAAAGCCATTTAAAGAAATTTCTACTTCAGGCCACTGCTACTCTGTCATAGTTTGTCTCAATCTGAGGAGCCTCTGTGACAGGGCCTTGGGGTCATTACAATGAAATCACTCTTGCAAAGGTCGTGAGAGCTTGTTTGCTTAGCTTTGTTTTGATTGCAAGCATTTCGCTATTTTCTCCTTAGCACACCTGACAAATTTACAAACAGAAATGAGTTGCCAGAAGTCCAAAACTCCCCTTCTACTGGCTTTGCTGTTAAGCACAATTGTGATCTCCTATGCAACAAGTTCCTCCTTAGCATGCAAGGCTGAGGGAGCCAGTGGCTCCCAATCAGCGGCATTGTTCCAGGAACAGCAATTTGGCGCCAGTGCAGACAGCAATTCATGATTCTGGCAGAATCATTTTATGGAAGGGTATTTAGGGGAATCTTAACTCTGCACCCTTGTCTACATTTAAGACTCTTAAAGATATGATGATATTGTACAGGCAGGATTTGTTGTGACTTTTCAGGCAGTTATATCAACAAAAGTGCACAAGTAGCTATACTAGTCTAGAATTCTCTTGAATGGGAATACTATTCTGTTTCTCATACATTAATTGCTCTTGTAATGAAATGCACTTAATTATGACTTTTAACTTCATAAATAGATCTGCTGTTTAATTGTTTACAGGAGGTTGAAGAATGCTGATGTGACTAGCACATGCTATCCTTAACAGATAAGCTAGTAACTTTGTGAAAACAGTTTTTCTTTATGACCTTTTTTTCCAGATGTCTCTGTCTTCATCTGTAAGTAGACGTATCTAACGCGAGGATGTGTGTGCCTGTGCCTGCAGATTTATCTGTTATGTGCACACACATACAGAATTGAGAAGCTATATAGCACAAATTTTTGCATGATGAGTTTCATTTCTCTTCACAGGTCAGCAGCTTAAGCGAACCTTGGAAAAACTATTATGTGAGCAGTCAGCACACCAAGGCAGCAGCACCCGTCTTGGATAAAAAGCTGAATGCTGTGGTTTCACTGACTTGTCGTTGAAGCCTTGTGGTTTCTGTGTAGGAGGCTGTATAGGCTGGACACATTCAACATCCTTGTTTCTGAGCTGTGAAATCTGTACATCTAATTTATGAAAATTATCTCNTTTTTTTTTTTTTAATGAAGTCAACATATTTTCCTTACGTTCAGTGGAAACAGTAATGGAAATGTTTTAAGATGCACTGTGAGCATGTTTTGACCTCAAAAAGTGACACAAATCAAGATATTCTTGGTTATGATTAAGGTCTAGGAAAGAAATTTTAAATTAAATACAGAGAGCTAGATGTGAGAGGAAAGCATTTTCTCAAGTGTGGCGGCAAATAGAGAAAGTAACGGTGGGAAATGACAGAGGCATTATAAACTAAAAATCTTCCACATGAAAATTTCATTTAAAAACCCCCAAGCATCTAAGTAAGATAATTTAGAATAAACTATGGTACTGGTACCATTTAAGGTAAGCAGCAGTATCTGTAGTCTGAAAAGGCGGTCTAAATAAATAAATAAATTTACAAAATCCAAGACTAAAGAATCTAAAAGCAGGACAGGGAGAGCTGCAGCAGAAGCAGTAGCAGTCACAGCAAAATATAATGGAGCAGTTGATCAGTTGTGTATGTTTCCTTCTGTAGTTGAGTTCCATGCTGCATTCAGTGAATTGATTCTCAGGATCACAGAATCATCACTTAACTGTAGCCAGAAAAGCCCTGGGCCCACCTGTATGAGCCTTCATTCCTTCCCTCACTCTCCTCCCTTCTGCTCTGGTGAGTGCCTCCCATCCTGTAACTCCCCAGAAATCTGAGCTGCAGCAATACGGGACACCTGAACCTCTAATACTGGCAAATCCCATTCCCTTCACTGTCGGAAGCAGTGACTGCAGTGACTGCCCAAACTTTGAGTTTTCACCAACAACAGTTTTGCCTCTGCCAGGCAAGTTCCCAGAAGCATGTACACCATTCTCTCTAAGTGAACCTATGCAAATGAATTAAAAATGAGCGCAAAGACCTCTGGATAGAAAACAAAAGAAGAAAAATAACATTCAAGTTAATAAAACAAAGTTTCTTGCTGAAATGTAAGTGAAATTACTATTTGTGTGAAAAGAACTACTCGGTGTGTTTGTGGGAGTACCAAAATCTGTTCGAAAACGTTAGTCAAAGACTTGTGTGTGAATAAAGATTGAAAGTGTGATCACCCACTTAGTTATTTCAGAGAGATGACTGCAATATTCATCTTAATTTTCAGTAATTTCCACATCAAAACATCAATAGAAGACAATAGATTTTAATTCCTCATTACTATCTCGTTGGTCCATTCAGGAGAGCTGCTCCTTTTCAAGGAAAAAAATTAAAACTGTTACTCTAACATTGCACCTTTGACTGGAAAATTAAGGTGTCTTGTCCTGCTTGTGTTTTCTTTTCAGAAACCTGAAACTGTGGTGACTGTATCTGTAGATGAGGATACAAGAAAATAGTAAAACTGGTCTCTAAAAGTATTCTTCTGGACAAGCCTGTTACTTATGAGCTTCTTGCAGACTTTACAATTGATACCCGTTCCTTGGGCAGGACACTGCTGTTTCTCTGAGCTAACTCGTGAGAAACCAAGAGGCCAACAAGGAGGCACTGAAGATCCTAGCTCAGAACAATGGTGGCTTTTGAAAATCTCATTTTCCCCATTATCACTGCAAGATATGCAGATGGGCAGATAACCAAGGATTTTGGTTTCTTTTGAAGCACCCAGATTTTACCCAGAAGCAGTATCATAGGATTCATCATTCCTTCCCATATAGCTCAGATTCCACTCCTGGATCCTCCTTTTCTGATTATCATAAGGATTACACAACTACTTTGTTATTCAACCCATGAAAAAACCTTGTCAATGCCTCTTCTACTTGGTAGCTAAGCCTTCCAGGATAGTTGCATCTCTTAAATCTCCCCTTCTGCAGGTTTGAACCCCTGTGTTGAGAGCACAGCTGAAAAGTCAGAAGAGATGCTGCTGACACTCCAAAGGCTGCAAAATACTTACACTTGATACTGCTGCACAAAGGGCAAAAACGTGAAGGGAAGTGGAAACATTAAACCCGTGAACAGGAAAACTCACGAGAATCTCAGAAACGGCCTGAAGAAAAAAGGAGACCAAGATGTAATTTCCAAAACAAAGCCCGGAGATCAAAGGAGGCTGATGCGCTTTAAAACTCTGTTTGTGGCGGATCTGCAGGGAAAGGTTAAAGAACATTGTTTTCAAAGGTGCTGTGAAAAATGCAGAGTATGGCAGAGAAGCAACAGACCCTGCAGATTTTTTCTTGTCTGTTTTCCTTGCTATTGCCCTCTCCACTGATTTGGCCACACCGAGAGCCACACCATTCACTTTAAATTGCCTTTAAATTAGCAGAGATGAAACAGTTCTACCCTCTGATATAATCATGTGCCATGGAAGCGCTCCTTACTCATTGTCTGAGCTGCATTCGTTTTCTCCTTTATTACTAGACCTAGTTCAGTGCACAAACTTTCCCTCTCAGCTCTGTTAATCATATTCTGATTGATTTTATTAAGTTTGGCCAATTTATGTCAAAGCTAATAAATAACCAGAAATATTAAAATGTTCTGTGCTAACACTTTCATATTATCATTTCAATTTTCCATTAATTATACTTAATATGAAGTTTTATTTGAAATAGTTCTAAAAGCTGTGAAAGAAACCTTTCTTCATTGTTTAAAGCAGAATGTCCAACCTGCAGTGAGGTTTTTTCTTGATCATTTCAATAGTTGCAGTATGTTTTATGCCACTTCATATGGTTTCTGTCAAATTAAAAAAATCAGATGCTCTCCCTTGTCTAGGTGATCAGTCTAACATTTATAGTCATTCTCTGTGCTTTCTTAGATCTTTATGATTCAGTATACATGCTCTGAAGAATGTTTGTTTTTTCACAGGTAACAAACAGTGCCAGGGTTATATACAGTGAGTAACTAGTATTCCAGAAAATGGAGGACAAAAGAAAAGAACACAAGTAAAACCACACCTTTGGTATAAAAACCTGAAGTTGGTTGTTGTCTTCCTACTTGATGCAGGAGGGTGAAGTGATGATATAAAAAAGGAAGGTCAGTAAGCCAGTATGCCAAAGTAGAAATAGCCAAGCACTTCATGGCAGTTCATAAGGGGCAGGGATAATGCAGGTTAAAGTTAAAAGAACTTCTGCCTTAATAATTTTTGTCTGCTTCTAACAGGGCCAAGACAGTTTTAATTAACTTGCCAGGCTAGGGAATGTAGATTTGCCAGCTGTTTGGACAGGTAGTAGTTTCCTTTTTCTCTGACAAAAAAAGATAAGTAGTGAAACTTCTGGAGTTCAAACTATCTTTATGCTGCTCCTTGATGTTTAAAGAAAGAAAACTTCAGTGTTTTTATTAAGGCTAAGAAGACGGTCAGGAGAATCCAAGTATTTTATACATTAAATTGTACTCTCTGTATAAAAACTGTATTTCATACAATACCTTGTCTTCTCATTAGTGTAGAGCATTCTTCAGTGTTACATAAAATCTTCCATAAGTTAGTGGAAAATGGCCTCATATCAGTTGCTGTGGACTGCTGTGCCTTATTAGTTCTTTAGACCTGCACAGCACTTTTCTGCACCTAGTTAAAATGGGATAAAAGAGCCTTATTTAACTATTTTTCTGTTCCTTTTTTATCCATTGCCTGTAATGGAAGGGAACTTGCACCTCCAGGGTGCAATTTTACTTTTCTTCTCCTATAAGCCAAGGCTTCTTCAAGAATGAAGCTGTGCATGAACAAGAGCAGCTCAGTGCCAGGGGTGAGCATTCACATACCCGTGTATAAATCAGAGCAGCTGAGTCCACACCTCCGTTGCCTCTCAGTCTAGTACTGAGAAAGCTTTCCAGAGCTGATTAGTCATTTGAGTGAAGTGCAATAAATGTCAGAGAAATGAATTAAAACACAGCCTCACTGAGTGTGAGACATAGCTGCTCTCTAGTGGACTTGTGAATAGTGTCAGCAGCTCTCAGTACACTTATCCCCAGAAAATAATAATATAGATATTCTGCTGAGAGGCAGAAGGTAAAAACTCCCTACACCTGTGAGTTCAGCTGCTTCACTTTCTGCCACCTCTTCTCTCTTTGTAGCTGGCTTACACCAGAGCTACAGTGAAAAAACAATGCAGAAGCAGCTTCAAAAAATATCTCCTGTCCAGTGCTGTGGAGAGACAATATTTCATTGTCTCTGTGTTGTGGGTTTGTTTGCAGAGGACAGTGTTTCCACTTAGCATCATGAGAGTGACAAGTATCTTAGAGCTAAGGAAAACTGTTTTATTGGAAATGGGGGAGGTGTTCAAAGTACAAGTGCTTATTTCCTGAGGTGGCATGGAAAGTAGAGGAAAAAAGCCCTGCTGGACAGAGGACCTTCCCTTTTGGGAACATGAGATCTTCTTGGGCTTCTCAGGAGAAAAGTTAATGATTTCTATGGGGTTGAGGTCAAATAAGTGCATGTATACAGAGGGCATTGGGAAGGCAGGTCTTTCTTGCCCAGCACAGTCTGGGGCTGGATGTGGTATGGAGCAGTGCTCCCTATCCCCAGGGACAGCACTTCTATTCCTGACCTTCCCAGCAGCTGGGAAGGCCCTGGCTCACTGTTTAGCCTGCTGTCCACTACATTTCAAGGAATTCTCCTACATCCACCAAAATGCCCCAAGCAATAATCTTCGTCCTTTAATGACTCATTAAAAGATGATCTTTAAAAGAATTTCAGAACAAACCTATCAGTTACAATCTTTTGTTGCAATAATTTAATCAAAAATCAGTGACACATTTCATAAACAGCCCTGAAATAACTTAGGGACGAAATAACATGATTCAAACCCACTAAAGGTTTATTGGAGAGACTGAAAAATTAGTCTTTAATACTGTGACCAAAATTAAGTGTGCAATAAATTGCTTTCTGGAGAGAGCCTTGGTGCAAGAATTGTTCAGCCACAGACAAAGCACTGGGGTGTTTGTAGGTGTATTTTAGTCACAAATCCAAACAACAGCCCCAATGGCACTGCTGTGAAGAAAGGGAACTCCATCCTCACTGGAACTGGAACACCCACAGTGATAAAACTGGTTTGATTATGGATCCTCTGGTTACACTAAATCACATTCATTCTTTTCTGGCAGGGACGAAGTCCACAATTTCTCATTGTTAATATGTTGCTCATGAATAATTGTTTGCATCTTCCATTGGGAAGGAGTGCACTGAGTTTTTCTCCCATCTACATACCTCAAAAGAGGGGGGGCTGTGGTTCTGTGCCTGAAGTGAGGAGCTAAGCCAAGAGTCTGGAAGGGCTTCTACCTCTGCAGAGCAGAGTATTAAACACCTTCCTTTTACCAAAACTGAGGAAAGACTTCCTTATCCTATTAAGTAAAAAAGTTTGTATTTTGTTGTCTGTGTCCCCAAGTAAATGGGTGTATTGTCCATTGCCACTCCCATTGTGTACGTTTGATCACGTGAGGTGCTGATGTTTGGCATTACACAAGCGCCTAACCCTTAATACTGCAGTCTAGATGATAGCAGTGAATGGGAAGTAAATCTGACTTTTGCTACCCTTATTGACCATCACTTCCATCCTTTAGTGGGAGTGAGTTAATGGTGGTTTAAATGAAAAAGGCTGAAACTTTAAAAATAGGAAATACTTTTTTGTATCCATAAGGAACTTAGCAGGCACATCTGAAGGACCACCTTGATCTGTGAAAATATGTTATTCTAATCTCTGCAGAGGTGAAAATATGTACATGAAAACTAATGTTGTCTATTTCCTTTTTGTTCAGCTTCCTGTATGCAGAGCCCAGGTTGTTTATTCTTGTGAATGATGCAATGGGTTAACGGATAGTATGTAGGTTATCAGTAAGGAAATCTGAAGGTATAAGGACCATAACAGTACCTAATGTTTCACTTTGATTAAACTGGTGGAATTCTGTCTAAATGGAAAATTGTGAAGGTGTACAACCTTCATTTCATCAAGAGGATACGGTGGGAAGTAACTCAAAAGACAAATTGTCATATAATTTCTAAATTATTGTCATATTATTTCTAAATTATTAAAATGCCTTGAGGGCTTTCAATTCAAAACCCATGCAGTCTTTTTACAAAAGATTTTACAAAATACATGCATAGTCCTTCCTTGCCAAGGCTGAAATTTAGGGAGATGTGAGGCTCAGGGGGAGGGTTTGGTGCATTTACTTAGGAGATAAGAGAAATCACCAGGAGGTTGCATTTTCTAACTTAGCTTGCATAAAAGAATGAGTGTGTTTCCTTTTGGATACTGCTTCTGTGACAAGCAGCCTTGTGTATGTCAAAGCACTTTATTTGCTTTAGAAATCCAAGTAAAATTAAAATATTTTCTATCAATTTAAAAAAATATATATATCTTCCTTTTTGTTTCTTTGCTGCTTTATAGAGTGTACAGCAATGCAGAATAAAGCTCAGTTGCCTCTTAGAAATGAAAAGAGCTTGTGCCCTGACCCCTGAGAGCTTCAAGGTGCATGGCAGATCTTCCCTCACGGGGATCCGCGCCAGGCCAGGTGTCACCCAATCCCTCGTGCGCAGTCTGCTCCCCTGCAGGTAAGTCAGGACAGAGGCTTGAGTATCCATGCACAGGAAAGGCAGCAGCAGGGCTATTTCAGTAGCTGCATTCACCATCGTGCGTCTCAATGGCTCTGAAACGCCCTTTTTTGTGTCTTTTGCAAAAATATTTGATGCGTTACATGGGCAGCAATCAAGATTTTCTTTGAGGTGGGTTTAGTAGACCTTGTTTCTGTACACAACTGCTCTTGCTTGGATAAAGATCAAGAATAATGTTTTGTTAAGAAAACAGTAGGGAGGGAATGCCCTTGGGTTACCCCGCCTTAGTGCTGCATGCTGGTGTTTTGAAACTAGGGCGGAGAGGTTTATATTTTGATGGACCATTACCTAGGAGGGAAGCAAATAACCTGAAACCTTGACCTGATTAGTGCCTTATTCCTCACCAGTGTTGTTGTTGTTTATATGCTGCAAAACTGCCTGTGAGGGCAGCCAGGAGCTAAAGGCAGTTTTTTACACTAAAGGCCAGCAAAGGGGTTTCCTGGGATGACTTCACCAGATACATTAGTTTGCCCAAGGCTCTGAGAATTGAATATACAGGCAATACTTTCCTCCTAAATTTATAGGTAAGAGGTACCTGAGTGAGTGCCTTCAGTGCCGACCACTTACGTCCTGCTGCAAGATGCGGGACCTGCGTGGTGTTGGCACCGGTAAGAACCTCTATGGCATTAGTCACAGCTAGTGGCTACCCACAGTCACTCAGGCTGTCTGAGGAAGAAAACTTGTGGGTTTGTTTCAGCTTCCTTGCTAGAAGTCTCAAATCCAGACATCCTCATTTTGGCCAAGAGATGCACTCCCGAACCTGACTTATCCTGCTTATTTCTTGCTATGGCCCGTCCACATCACAAGCCCTGTGCTCTCCTGATGGGGAAGGAACAGCTCCCAGGGCTTCAGTGTTTGTAAAGCCCATATCTACTAATGTCTTCTTTTTCACCTAATAGTGACCATTTCTCTATCTGCCTTCAGAAACCTTGGTTTTGTTTTAAACAGATTAATTTTGTTTGCCTTGAGAGAGGCTTTTTTTTGTAAAACTCTGCCTCATTGCTAGTCCACTCCTTCCTAAATCTCAGACAGAAAATGCCTCCTTCTGTCCCCAGACTTGTTTTTCTCTTCTGCTGGGACTGATTTAATTATTATTCTGCTCTCCCAATATTGCTCAAAAGATGTTGCAGAAAACAAAGTTGTACTGAAACAGAAAACTATTTCAGACTGGGATGAATCACCCTATCTTCAACCTCCAGCTAAAAATAATTTTTAAAAAAGGATGATTCACAGTAGAAAGTCTACATGAAATTTCTCAAATTCAGTTCCGGTTTATCATCTGTGAGGCAATTCTGTGCTTGTCATTCTGGCAAAGTGGTATCATTTTACTTGAAAATGCCTTGGAGGTTTTACTGATTCATTCTGGGAGATGATTTTGTTGGTAAATTAGAAGGTTATTTTTGCTTCTTTCATGAAGAATTTGAAGCATATTTCAGACTATAGGAAATTTAAGTAAGTAAAAGTAAATACATAATAAAACATAACAATAAGTACAGTCAAAATGCAACACACTTCAAGCCAGTGTGAGGCAGTGCTTTTTTATATGATACACATGATGCCTGTGAGAGGCTGATCTGGAACAGAGATTAGACAGAGTTAAAAGAATAAAGTAGGTTTTTATTAAGAAGCCTTGAAAGGATACACCTTGGGCAGCACAAAGAGCCTGGCCAGGGCTAGACCCAAGATGGATCCAAAACGGATCCTAGTCATGAGTTTTTATACTTTTTAAAGTTTTGGTCCATTTACATATCGGGGTTAATTGTCCAATTACAGCTTCAGGTCATGCAGTCCCGTCCTCTTGGACCTGAGGTTGTAACGGTTGTCCGTGATTCTCAAGCTGGAAAAGGATTGCTTTGTCTAACTTACCCTGTGAAGACAATTTACTAACACTTAATGTGAAGTTCAGAATCCCATACCAAGTCAGCACAGAATCTGAGAAATATGAAAGCTAAAACTTAATGCATCACACAAGCTGTGGAACCTCAGTATCATTGGGGCAAGACCTTTGTGAGGTTGAGTACAATTAGGCACACTGGTAGCATCATGTCCAGTTAAATTACAGCAAAGGGATGAAAAAAATCCATCAAACCTGGGGGACAGGGATGTCCTCCATGCATTCCTTTGACACAGTAGTACACAGGCTGCCACAGACTGCCAGGGCTACCCCAGCTGGGTGCTGGGGCTGGTTTTCAATCCCCTCAAGCTGGACTTTGCAGTTCCCTTCACGTGGGCAAAGGCTGTGAGTGTTTCTGCAGCCTCTGTAACATTTGGCAAACAGGATCGATGCCTGGATCTGGTGGTGCATTGGCTTCCTTGGGGCTTTAAAGGACAGTGAATTCCCTACGTACACCAAAATTCCTGTCCCTCTTGATCAAATCAGACCAAAAGTCTGGTCTGGTGTGAAGTGTGTTTCCAGTTCTATATGGTGAGCAGAATGAGTATTTTGTAATCTGGCTGAAAACGTACCTTGTTCATATGCCTACTTTTCTATTATCAAAGGATCCCCAAAGAGGGAGTCCACAGAGCAGCTTTGGTGGGAGTTGAGCTGTGCATCAGCTGCAGGAGCGCTCTGGAGACCCAGCAGTGTCTGGTGGACTGGCAGGACTGGGTGCATTTGAGGGACTGGTCCATGAGGGTAAGGGAAGTTCCTGAGCTCACAACAAATTGCACTGGATTTAAATAAAAAAACATAAGTGCAGTAGTGAATAAAAGGTACTGAAATACTCTTTAAGATTTTCCATTTCCCTAACAGGCTTTTCAAAACTATTGCAAGGAAGATTGTGAAGTAATTAAGCTTTGCTACCCAGGTGATGAGCAATGGAGCAGAGAAGTGGCACAAGCCTCCTCCTGAGCCCCTCCTGCTTGGCTGCCAGCCCCAGCTCCTGCAGGTCAGTGCAGTGCCTGGTGACTCCAGGAGGAAGGGTGACTAAGAGGGTGACAAAAGTTAGCAGAGGCTGCCATGAAGCCTTGTCACAGGAGGTGTGACATTTATGGCAGTGCTGACATACTTGCTGTGAATTGCAGGAAAGGGCACACGAGGTCGGATGGCCAAGCTCCTTGGCTCTCTCGATGAGGGCTGTCTGGACTAGAAATCAGCTGCTGCCTGGTGAAAGCTTTTTATTAATCACTTTTAATTAGTACTCACGGAGGTGTTGGGAGGGGGCAGTATGAAGAGGGATCAGTGCTGACTGTGGCCAGGAGCAGTGCTGCTGACAGGGCACACTTCCCATGCTGGGACAGGCACCGCAGCAGCAGTGCTGTTCTGAGATCTGCAGCTGCCCATGAACTCCACTGCTGACAGTTTCCCCAGACAGGCTCTGCTAGCACTGCCAACCAAACTGCCTCTGGAACGAGTCCAGAGGAGACCATTGAGTGGTTCACAGGGCTGGAACACCTCTCCTAGGTGGCTGAGAGACTTTGGTTGTTCAGCTTGGAGAAGGAACGGTCCAGGGAAACCTTATAGCACCTTCTAGTATGTAAAGGTTCAAGAGAGCTGAAGAGGGACTTTCACAAGTGCATAGGACAAGGGAGAATGCCTTTACACTGAAGGAGGGTAGGTTTAGATTAAAGAAGAAATTCTTTACTGTAAGAATGGTGAAGCATGAAACAGGTTACCCAGAAAAGCTGTGCACTCCACATTCTTGGAGATATTCTAAGAAAAGGTTGAATGTGGCTTGAGCAACCTAGTCTAGCAGAAGGTTTCCTGCCTATGGCAGGGATGCTGGAAGTAGATGAGCGTTAAGATCCCTTCCAACCAAAACAGTTCCATTATTCTAAGATTAACCACATTTTCACAATCTACATACTTTATCAGAGCTACATTTCATATACTTACCAACCACATCTACTGGAAAGATGGTAGACATTATTTGTTTATGATTTATTTGGAAATCATTTTACATTATTAAACTACCATGCTTTGTTTGGGGGAATTAACTGTTCTTCTGGTCTATAACAGATATTCTTTCTAGCATTCTAAGGGTAGTCGTATTCATGTGGGAAAAAATGAAATCTCCTGTCCGTAAGTGAATCTCAATCTGAATGTATCACAGAGAGAAAAGGATATATGTATTTTTCATGCCTTTGGTGTATTTCAAGGCTATGATCTGTCACACCACCTCTTAGGAGCAAAAATGAAAGCTTCCCTTTACAAACCTGGATTCACTCACACCCATAGGTCACAGAAGCTACAGCAACATGAGCACTGCAATTCCTACCAGGGTGCTAACAGTTCCTTTCACATGTACATTGGTGCCCCCTTTCCTCGGTGGCAGGAAACCTGAGACCAGCCAGGAACTCTCTGTCTTCAAGTATCCAAAACCTGCACCTCCAGAAATCTCTCTGGGCTCTGTGGTCACTGAGCTTGCACCTGGGCACATGTGGGTGTTAGTCTGTTCCCTGCCAGCACACCTCAGTGTGAAAACTTGGGTTGCTTTGTGGCTAAAAGGACCCTGGGGACATTCACTAATACTTTCTGTGGGTGCCCAGGCCATGTCTTTAGCTTGGAAATGTACCCTGGTAATGTACATCTCTACCCAGGCGATGAGTAACAGATGACCAAAGCTGTAACTACCCATAAGAACATTAAGCCTGTGAATGACAATAAGGCAGTGTCCTAAAAAGAACAAGGCAGCATAATAAGGGATTTAAAGATGCCTTTGTTTTAATGAAGTGAAATATAAAAATGTAGGTGGATCTTTTGTTGCTTCTACTGTTTTGCCTTACATTTTGCAATCGCATACATGAATAGCAATAAACTTTTGTTCTAACACCAATTTGCTTAGAGATTTGTATTTATGAGGGTAATACAGGCAGGAGTTTTGTAGACTTGGTCTTAATTACAGGCAAAGACAAACTCATCTGCCAAAGCAGTGTTCAGTCGTGTGAGAGTTTTCTGGCAGCAGGTAATCCACAGGTACTGAAAAGATTATCAGGTGTCAAAGGTTCTCATTCAAGGTTGCCTTTAAAATGATATTGTCTGTCTACTGGAGATGTTTTATTCCTGAAGACTTTTTCAGAGGGTGTTTCCTTAGGTATTATTTCTGCAGCTGGGAATGGTGTAGGGGAGGTTTTTACTTGGTTGCCGCCGCCGTAGAAAGTAGAGTTTCACTAAGCAGACCATGACTCAGGTATTCCATGAAATTCTGAATTGAATAAACTAAAGAGTCTTAACATCAGTGAATGTGAAGTTAATTTAAATTTACATTTATATGAATCAGAGGCCTAGGCAACCAAAAATAAGAATTTTATGCTTATGAAGTAAAAAAAAAAAAAATAGTGGCACTCACTGTACAGTTTGGAAAGCTGTTCTGTAGTATAACCAAATGAATTTCTTTCCTTTGTACCCATGCTTAGGGTTAGGGTAGAAACTTTTGATTTCAGACTAATTATTTCAGAAACCATCTGTTTCATACACACAGTAATAAACATGGGAGGGATAGCAGAAGGTTTCTGCCAGAGCAATGCCATCTACGTTCTACCTCCTAAGGAATGACCCAATCATTGGACAGGTTCATGAATACAGCAAAAAGGTGTTGAAGAAAAATGTCTTTATCCACATACTTATGGAGTAGATTATAACATTGCCAATCTTACCAAGTTTCACAATGAATAGTAGGTGGGAACTGAAAAAAGCAAACTGTTGCCCAAACATCATTACCGTAAGTGTAAAGGAAAAGAAACATTGTAGGTGGGGATCATAGTTCTGAGCCATTCCTTTGGTGTCTTATATGTAACTGTCCCAAAAAACCCCCAATAGGACTTCACCGTCACAAATGTCCCATTCTGCAGACAGCCTGCCTGTTCTTGCCTGGTTGGCCACAACCTCTGAGCATTTCTGACAGCAAGAAATAAAAAGAATGCCATTTGACGTATTTTATATTTCCACTCCTGTTCAGTGATCTTTTTCCTTCTGTCTGCGGTTGTTTAACCTTGATCCAGTCATTCAGGTGAGAACAGAGAAAAGTGGAAACAAGGCTATGTATTTTTCCTCCCGTATGTCGAGACACAGCACAGTCAGAGAGGGACTCAGTGGCCTTCGAGCTGAAGTGTTTTTTGAAAACAAAACAATATTTTGATTATGGCTCAGTGACATTTAATTTCTGCAGCCAATAGTAATTATTTTACCGTCTGGAATAGTGACTGCTGTATTTTCCCCGGGAATGGCTGAACCGCAGAAGAGATTCTGGGGAAGCGCAATCCAGGTGCCAAACTCCAGAATCTATATTAAGAAGCCTTGAAAATTCTACCTTTTGCAAAATCATCCTTTGCCTGTGCATGCTTAGACTTTGTTATTTTCAAGCTGTTCAACTGCAACAAAAATTTCCGTGGAGTAGGGAGCAGGGAAGCGTGTTTCAGGATAAAATCCAGGCTGCTGTTTCCAGCCTGTGAGCTGCCTACATTGCACTGGCAGCTACAAATTAGGTGACTCACTCCTGTGTGGTCACATTCAGTCAGAGAATAGCAACGTTTGTGGCACGCAAGGTGCTGTGGCTGGTCCCAAACTACTGAGCAAATCAGTGTTTACAACGACCACTGCACTTTTCCTTTCCCTGGTGCAACACCTGGAGCAGCCTGCTTGATTTTTCAATAGCCAAGTATACCAGTGATAGCAGGGCCAGTGCTTTCAGGAGTGAGTCTTGGAAACAGTGGGTGAAAATTGCCTCCTCCATTTAGACACCTAAATAAAATGCCTGCCTTCAGAAATATGTTCTGAAAGCCCCGGACCTTATCATTAGTGACATATTGTTGAGATCTCTTATCTGTGTGGTTCCACAAGTGACCTAGAATAAGAAGAGAAGAATTCTTGTTTTTAGAAATGGAAGAATTTGCCCTTTAGGGAGTCCTTCATGACGCAGAAATATTCAGGCTGTCTGCTGGCCTTTGCTTTGACTGTCATTGCATGGGATGTTCTTTCTCAGCAGTGTGGAATTGCCCAGTGGCAATCAACGAGCAGAAGCAGCTGGAGAGGATCCAGGATGGTTTTGCTGTCTGTGCTGTTTTCCCAGGGTGAGCAGGGTTGGGGCAGAAAATCCACCAGAGCGCGAGTGTGCAGTGGGAAAGCGGAGCAGGGGGAATTCATGGCACACCACAGCAACTGTTGTGACTGTTGCAGGCCACAGCCACAGCATGGATTGAGGTTGCCCTCGGATTTTTCACTGATCTCTTACAGCATATCTGCAGCCAAAAAATCAGGTCTGGCTTTCTTTTAGCTTCACTTTAGCAGAGCTAAAGCAGACTTCCTGGTGTTGGATGCAGCAGGGTGCAAAGGCTTGGGACAAGGTCTGTTCTCAGTGTCAGGGAGTGGCACAGAGGTCCTGGGTGCTAAGCACAGCAAGGGAACTTTTGTGGGCAGCTAAGGGCATCAGAGGGGTTTGGGCTGTGTATTTCTACTGTTTCATGTTGCAGCAGGGTCTGGCTGCAGATTTATGTCAACTGGGAGTCAGGATACGTGAATACACCATACCACATTTGATTTTGTTATTATGAAGACAACACCCCAAAGACCCTAATTCTAGCTTGTAGAAATAACTAAAGCCTGCGTAATCTCCACTAGGATTTCAGTTCAAGTTAGCTCTGATTAAGAATACTTATTTTTCAGAGGTAAGCTCTTGCCAGAAAGAATAGTTTCCTTTAAGTCACTGAATTTAGATTTATACATTATACATATGCTCCATAGGACTCAATACATATGCTGAAGTGTTTGTCTAAGTGAACTAAGGAAGGAGTCCTTAATTTGGATTTCTATCTCTAGGTACAACCTTGCAGTTTCTCAAACATCATCCTTTCTTGATTGGATAATGAAGGAGAAAATGGTTTCCTAAAAGGGCTTGTTAGAGGCAGAGCACTATCTAATATTTAATCTGGACAAAGTTAAATTAGAGAAGAAGAAAAAAAAAAAGACCTGCAGGAGACTATAAATCACTTTTTTCTGTCAGAAATATGCAAAAAGAATTGCCATGCTAAGCAAAGTCTGTCTACACAACCTAGAAATTCAATATTTAGTAGAGGTATTCACCACTACAAGATCTTTTTCTCTCTTTTGGTAACATACACAAGAAAGAAAAAAATGCATAAACTATATGGGCACCCATCAATCTTAATCCAGAATATACCTGTCTATATATNATCTGCTCTTCAACAGATCCAGATTCTGCCCTTAGAAATGCCAGGTAGGAACAACCCTTAAACCAGAGCTAAAGTCTTCCCAAAACTAGAGGCACTATTCTGTAGTCTTACCTTTTTTTGGTGTTCTCCTTCCAAATTACTGATCCATAAAATTGCAAATGCTAGTACTGACATGAGAGCTGTGAAAGGAAAAAACAGATTATTAAACAATTTGCCTCTGTCAATGGCTTCAAGACAAAAGCCTTTATCTGCAGTTCTGCATTCCTTTGGTATAAGAGGAAACAGGTCTGCAAAGAGGCTTCTTAAAATAAAATAAATTCAGCCTAACTGCTGGTTCTATCTGTGTAATAAATACATCTGTTGGCTTGTGGGGGCTTCTCTTACTCAGAATTGAAGTGAGATTCACAAGAACATTTGTTTACTGTGTATCCGATCAACCAGGTACAACCTTTACCAAGGCAACTAGGTTAGACAGAAAAGAGCAATGCATGAGGATAGTACTGGCATTTGCAACATAGCTTTTAAGGTCTGTTCAAGTTGAAAAACATACAGAGGTCATAAGCACATATTACTGGAATGAAATTTTGCAGGAATCAGAAGACACCCACTTTTTCAGGGCAAAGTTTGCTAAAAGGCATGCTATGACACTGGAAAAGATTAGATATAGAAAACAGAGAACATCAGTACAACAAGATATAAATCAGAAGTCTCCAGCTACAGGTCAGAGACTTTACTGCTTAAATACACTGCTTGATTCCTCTGGATTCAAATTTGGAATGGTGGACTTCAAAATTCCCCAGATTTGCGAAAATGGAAGATATGCAGCTGAGGGCATATATCATGTCAAACAAAAAAGAGATCTTAGTCAAAAGACCCTGCTGAGAAAACCTAGCATCATCCTCAGGGAAAATTTCCTCCTAAGATACTTAAGTCTGTTTTGGAGTGATTTATTCTAAACAAAAAATTAAAGGGGTTTGATTTTGCTAGGTAGAAGAGGTTTTTTTCAGGGTGTGGGTTGCAGCCAGCACAAGTTGAGATGAAAGCACTTTGTTTGCAGATCACACTGGCCAAAGCTTTTATGTCAGGCATCAGAGTGATTGTCACTACTGTTAATCTTCAATTCCAATAATTTTCCTGTAGTTTATCAATCAAATGGGGAAACAGCACAGTATTGCCTAACAGCTGTCTGAAAGTAAATGTGTTTGTATTTGTGAGAAATGAGGGCATTTGGATGAGTACAGCACATAACAGACTGTGGATTTTTTTTGCAAGACCTCATGCTGGATTTATCTGGTGTACAAAATAAGACAAACAATGAGAAAGATGAATAAATTAAGTTATTTTTCTGTCAGGAAGGAAAAATCCAATGGGAAAATCTGCAAGGTCATGCAATTAAAGGCTAATAATGGAACTCAGCAACAGGCTGAATGAAGGCTGAATGACTGAATATAGCTGCTGCTCTTTTGAGAGTTGGGCTTTGCAAGTGTACTGCCTTTCCCTAACAATTTTCTGTGCCTCCAAAGATCTATGGACACTGTTTGAGGACAGAAGATGAATTAATCATGCCCCTCCTGGATTCACAGAGAGATTTGTTTGAGATTCCAGTTTTACTCCAAAAGCAAAATGGTAAAACATAAACCTTATGGTATTAAGTCATGGTGTAATGAGATCTAACAAAGTAGCAAGTATAATTTTGAAATACTGTGGGTTTTCCCTCTTGCTGTTCTCAAGATCAGTTCCAAAATCTCGAAAACTCCCAGATCTCCCACATTTTCACTTATATTGTTCAAATTTTGCCATTCCTGTCAGAACCTTCATTTTGAGGTCCTTTGAACTGCCCAAAGTAAAACTTGAGACATTGTGCTGATATCAGAGTCCTCTTAGGTCTATGACCTTTGAAATGAGATTTGTCCTCTTTGAAGGCAGAAAAAAACTGCGTGTTCACAACTTCCATCCATTGTAAAAACAAAACCTCGAAAACCTCCGGATACATCACCCAGCACTGCTGTAGAAATGCCTCTGTAATGAACTAGATTCTGCTGATGTTGAAGCAGTTCTGTCTCTGGCTTTTCTTTTCAAGATGTCTAACCTCATTCACAGCAGAGTCACAGGCAGAGGTGTGGTGTGTGCTTGCACAGTTTGCTCTTGTAAACTTATTTTCTGCATTAGTCTCTCACTATTGACTTGTGTTTTCCTCCACCTGCCCATGCTTTTGTACCAGAGCAAATCTCAGTGCTGAGAGATAGGGACTAAGAGGAGGTGCTTGGAACTGCTTCACAGAGTGTCTATGTACAAAAGCATTTCTGAACCACTTAAAATCCTTTGGTTAAAGTAGATCAGTATCTGCCAAAAATAAGCCCTCAGGTGCATTTCCACAGCCACATGAAACAAGAAGCCACCTGTGACTGAATTGTGCAAGTTGCACAGTACCAACAGGATCCCGGTTTTCCTCATCTTTTGCGTCCTCAGTTAAGGCATGGAAGTTGTATTTGATAGCAAGTGTTATGATGTGATGTAAATAAATCAAACCTTGTCTGGTTTGCTGAAGAAGAAATTATGAAGGATTTCTATCTTTTGATCAATAATGGTGAGAGACTGACTTAAATTTGAAAGGAAACAAAGAGTATTGATGGAAAATTACCACTGACAGCCACATTGTCCTGTGTGCCTGAAGACTTTACTGGGTAACCAGTGAGCTGCTGAATTATTAACATCAGACCCTGGGCTATTAAAGTCTCTGCCCAGACTCTGGACAGAGGCTGTGTGCTGGTGTTTAAAAAGTCAACTGGAAAGCTTTACAAATGATAAATTTGTCACACAAGTGTGCATTTTTGTGTTTAGTCTTTAACACTACTGTTAAAGCCTGCTGCCTTTCCCTTTCCTTTAGTAATTGAAGGCAAAGCCTTTACTGCATGTGGAAGAAGCTGTCAGCTTGTTAAAAATGAACTAAGAAAGAAGGATACATGTCATTGGAGATGTTCAAGGGGTGAGTTGAACTGTACCATCCCTCTGCTTGCTGCCAGATCAAAAGCCAGTCCCTGAAGTTGTATGGCTGCTGTTAGTTTCAGAATAGCACCATGTTTCCCTGGGCTCTGGATTGTACATACCTGAATGAATCACAGCTCCCTGGGCACAGATGGGCAAGGAATGTATTGGCAATTACATTGGAGACGCCCTGCTGGAGATCTTTACACAAAGCAGGGAGGAGGAAAGATGATACTCAGCTGGTTATAGTGCATTGTATCTGCCAAAAATCTCTCTCATAGCAATTCCCATAGTCACGTAAAACGAGCAGCCACCTGTGATCGCACTGTGGCAACACGTCTTGTGTTTGAAGATGTTCATACTGTTGTGCCAGCCTGCCCATTGGGAGGGATTGGGATACAGAACTTGCACTTTCACTCCAAGCCTTGGAGAACTTCCTCTATTGCTCTCTAGTGTGTGCCTCTCGTTTGTGTCTTGAAATGGTCCTAGGTTGTGTTATTCTTCAGTAAAAGTTGAAAATGCATCCAAATCACTTTTAGAATTCAGTTTTTAATCTTTAGGAAGGAAATCTGGAAAAATTGCACTGAAGTTTGCCTTTAGGAGTTTGACACTGAGGACAGAGCGTCATCTTTGTCTAGGACTGTTCTGTATCCAGATGATGCTTAAATCTGGATACGTGTACTCAGCAATGCGAAGATTTTTTCACAAGGTTAAACATTCCTCTTGTATCTCTGTGACTGCAGGATTCCCCTTGGCTTTCATGTAATCCTTGCCTGCTACTGCAAAGCTAATTTGCCAAGCCTAACTCTCTGCTTAAATAATTTCTGTGAGGTCTCTGCCCGATTAGGTGCGAGTGAGATGATCGTCTCTCACTTGCTGATGGTACATTCCCTTCCACCTCCCACTGACCTGTGCTCCAAGGCTCTGCCACCCTTCTGTTACATATTTAAGAGCGCACATTTTTTGGTATTTCCAAAGCATTCAAATTTCAGTCATCTTCAGACAGCTTTTCCTAAGAAATGATTATTGGAAAGATGTCAACATTCCCTGGATTTCTGGCCAATACTGTCTTAGGTGTTATCTGTCTTCTGCTGAGGCTGAAAGCTTTCTAGGGCATGGGGCTATTACAGGTCTGCCTGGATAGTCCCTAAAACAACTCATATGCAAATAAAAAAGAGTGGTAATTGCTAGGAACTCAGTGAGCATTATCAAGTAACATCTACTAAAGTTGGTGTAATATTTTGAAAGAGATGGGGCCTTGAACAAGCCAGTCTCTCAATGGAAACTGCTGAAATAAGTGTGAAATGATTTCTTTTTGTCTAAGGCTTATGCCACCTTTTGAACTGCAAAAGTTTCAGGATGGCAACAATGCCACAAAAAATTACTATTCTAGCCTCCATTTTCCATTAAATATCTAGATTCAGTTTGAATCAGTGCTTCACTCTTAAACACAAATTGTTTTGTATCTTAAAAAGAGTTAATCTGCCACCTTGACATTTGCAGGTGCTATTCAAAAGCCACCTTAAACTTTTGAACTCCAGGACAATGAGCCAGCAGCTCACGTGTGATTCGTTGATGTAAATTCATTTTGACTCCAACATGTGGAAGGAAATTCAGTCCAAGAATGCAGCTGCAGATATTTAGAAATGTCCAGGATGGCCATGATAGATCTGTAAACTATCACTATACAGTAGTTTGGGTGAAAAGGGAAATGCTAAACCCAGTAAAGGGAGAACCTGTGGTGTAACCAGGCCCATGGTGGAGCCAACCTGTGACACCTCCACGGAAGAAAATGTTGTTGAACACCAGTGTTAAAACATCCGCGTGGTGACCCAGTCATGGTAGAGGAATTGTGGGGCCTTGTTCCTCCCTTGTTGGCATAGATTACAGAGGCAAGCTCTGGTCTGCCCATCAGGCTGGGCCAAAAGCACTTGGTCTAGTTAATGGATGCATGCCAAGACAGAGCTGGGAAAGGCTGGTTTGTTTTTCCCTTGACACGTAGCTATTTTTTCCTGTCTGTCCTTTCTTGTGTTTTGGTCTATATGGGCACGGAACAAATATGACAGGGAATGGATGTCAGAGGAAGTTTCCTCTCCTTTATTTTCTGCGTGGTCTTGCTGCTTAACCTTCCTAGGAGAAGTTTCAGGTGGCTAAACAGAAGGCACAGGGGCAACAGCATTGCTATGGAGGCACAAGGAGGAGGATGAGAAGCCTCCAAGGAAGCATGGCAATGGCGAAGAAGGATTGTGTTGGGGTCGTGGGATGGGTTGGGATGCTGATGCCAGTTGTGATCAAGTGGCCTATAAGCCATTGGAGACTTGGGGTGGGAGGGTTTGTACTGCCCAGGCCTGACTGAGGCTGATTGATTGCTTTCCTAAGGCAACCTTTTCCAGTGCCAGCAGAGCTCTCTGGTTGCCACCTCAGTGTGGAAGCACACATTTAGGGATGTCAGGTCTCCTCTTGTCGCCTTTACAGGAGCAGCTTCTCAAAAGAGCTTTTGTCTGGAGCAACAGCCCAGACAGCAGGGCAAACCCGTGCTGGTCTGTTCCTGTGTTTCCTTTCCCAAGAGCAATACCCAACCCTAGGCTGGAGAGCCAGGCATTGGCTGCCTGACCCAGGATGCCTGCGGTTTTCTCAGAATAACAACACCTTCAACATGAGCTTGGCAAGTGCCACAGGGAACACATGGAAGGAAACAAGATGGATCTGTGAGCAATGGCTTGGGTTGCTCTCCCGGCAGGATGCTTGCAGAGCCATCATCTGAAGCAGCATTGGCAGTATTCAGCCAGTACTGGAAAATTCAGAATTTGAAGCCACCCTGGCTGATTGCTCCCAGCTCTGCGATCATGGATTAAGGCTGGGACTGAGATGGGCGGGAGGTGACAGCAGCACCTCTGGTGACCCTCACTGGAGCCACGAGGGCTGTGCTGGCCACAACAGCACGGCAAGAGCTGAGACTTCCATCAGCCCCTGTGCTTGAAGGCAAACAGCCTGGGCTGGAGAAGACCAGGAAGGGCAAGGTGTGACGTGCTCCTCGCCAAAAGGCGGGGAGACAGGACGAAGTGGGACAGCAGAGGCCGTTTGCTGGTGGCCTGGCATGTCCCCATGGGGGGAGGTAGAGCTGGTCACACACCTCGCAGTGTTGGGCTTGGCAAAGCAGCGGGGCTGTGGCAGTCGGTGCCGGCCCGGGCTCCGCTCGCAGCTCCCCGGGATGCTGTCGGCGAGGTCCTGGCACGATGGCCCTGAGCCCGCAGCCACCGCCCGCACCACAATCTCCCCTTTGTTCTTGGTGCCGACGCATCCAGAGGCTGTAGCTGCGTTTCCTACACCCACTGGGAGGATGTGGGATTTTCCTGGCTGCGAAATGCAGCAGCAAGAATCTCTGCAGGCTGGGCCAGTGACTCAGCTCCCAGCGATGGAGGACGGTTCAGATGGGCTCTTCCCTCTCCGTGTGTGCAGCAGCCCCAGCCACGGTGCCTTTAATCCTTTTGTTTTCCACCCCACTCCTAATTTTGCCACACAAGAGAAGAAATTGATCTCGCCGGCACGAGACACCCCGACTGGTTTGGAGAGACAAACAGATTATTTTTATTTTCAAAATATTTCATTCCTTTCATCATAGTCATTTCTGCAGAAACACAGTCAGAAGTTGCTGTGTAGGAGTATGGATTTCTGGTAACAAGGCCACCTACACAAATCCACTGCAGGAAATAGGAAGCCCATAACTAAAGCCTCCATTGTCTAAGGCCCAGCTTGCAGAAGTGCTAAAGCACCGCTTAGTCCCGCTGCAGGCAATGGGCATCGATGATGCTGAGCTCTTGGCAGGAGGGGGTCAGGATTGCACCATCCTAGACCTTGGCTCAGTGAGTCACGAAATTGCAGGCGCTTGAGAGTCAGGAGAATTCTGAATCTCGGCACAAAAATCCCCGCACAATAAATAATATCCTGTTAATTTATCTATTGCAGCTTGGGTTCATAGCAGGGGGAATAAAAGTACCTGTTTTTTCCCTCCTGCCTTCTAAAAGCTCTTTCATTTCCTGGAAAAATGCCTTTCATTGTGATACATAAGCATTTTCAACTCATATTTTCTCTTGGATTTGTAATATTGCTATTTTTAATGCTGTTAGCAATAATAGAGTTGTTTTCTGCAGAATGAGCCTAAGCATTTAGCCCACCCAGACAGTGACCCAGTTTATTAGGATTCGACAAAAAATATTTATATATGTCACAGCACAAGCAGAAATAATACTCAAACCTCTCAACCATTTTGATGAGTACTTTATTGGTTCCTAATGCTAAGGATGAGGATGAGAAAGAGACATGTAAAGGGATACTGAACACTAGTCTCAACTATCGTAATTTTCTGCTTAGAGAAAATAATTGTAGTTTTAGCACCTGTTTTGTCTGATATCTGCTCTAGATAGACTGTACCTTCACTGACCTGGATTTTTTTTCATCAAGGCAAAAATCTCCCTTTATTTTTGTGAAAAGTACCTGACATCCCATGACTAACATCAATAACTTCATCAATAATTTACTTAACCCTATTGGAAAAAAACCCCCAAACCCTAAAAACTTTGTTAAAATTATGTCCTTCCCAAAAGGAGTTATTCTGCAGCAATTCTCTTCAAACTCACTAGTGTATTACAGACTGATTTTTAAAAAAAACATTCAAAATATTTGTGGAAACCATGCTTCTGTGGATTTCTAGGCCAATCATGTCCTAAGTTCTCTAAAGAGGAAACATGGGGAACACAGACTCAAAACTTACACTGAGATGATCTAATACCATACCATGTTTTTAGAAGCTGCTTAAATGTTGCTTTTTAAACTGACACACCTTCTAGTGTTTCTAACTCAATCTACAATGTTTGTGGTCACTTTTTCCTTGATATTTAAAGGTTTCATAGTACTTCTCATTTGGATGTCTGAAAAAAATTAGGGGAAAGTATGTATCTGTTTTCTCTATATTGAGAAGGAGAAGGAACCATACTAGGAAGCAATTTCAGACAATAGCATGGATGTGTGAATTATGTTTGTTTTGTTTCATTGCACTAAGCTATGTTTTTGGCTAGAGAGTGGTCCAAAATAATGTTGGAAATGGGCTAGGTTAGCTGTTCCGTTTGCTCCCTACGGAAACCTGTTTTTATAGCTTTATTTAATGTATGGGGGGGGTTCATTTCATAGTGAAACTTATGTCACTGCTAGAACCATTTAGAAGCTTTCAGAGGAAATAAAGTGGCCTTGAGAGCAAGGGAATTTTATACCTTTGCAGTTCAGGCTTGACAGTTTTGCTTTGTTGATATTCTCTGTGTTGAATCTAATTCAGACAAGCAGGGGAAAAAAAAAAAAAAGCCTTGAGCAATTTCAAGTTCAGTAATTAGTGGCAGCCAGTATTGCAAAGAATTCAAGAGCTATAGGTATCTATAGGTATAGGTCCCCACAAGGCCATTGGAGTTATGCCCCATCCCTAAAGGTCAACACACTCACCTTGGGGACAAGAGTCTAATTCTCAAATCCTTGTTCCTCTTGACTCGAAGCAAGGCCACATTTCCAGCTTTCCCACGTCCCAAGGGAAGGCCACAAACGTCCTGCAGTGAGCCTGTCTCTCTGCTGGAAGTGGTTCCATTTGATAACAGTATTCCCAAAGGGAGAAAATAACTCTACAGAGGGGTCAGAGCACTCAGGGGGACTGTGTGAAAGGCAAGTTGAATTCTCTGCTCTCCCGAGAGAGTGCCTGCAATTATTGATACAGAGTGGGAGTTTCAGAAAGTGTGGTTTGGGGGTTTAGCTTTGAACAACTGACTAATAATTAGTACATTTTGCACATGAGTTGTGAGAGAAGCCTTGCGTTCTTCCTTTCAGAAAAAAATAATCCTCTGTCCAACGTCGTATTTCAAGCCCAGCCTGGATGATGTTTGTGCCCCTACTTTTTCCCCTCATCGCTGAAAGCCACAGCAGAGGCAAAGAAGCATCGAGGCCTCACTCACCTCCCACGTCAGTAACTGGATGCCCTCTAGCGAGGCTGCTCTCAGATCTATCGGCCCTCATCGTATTGAGAGGTGTGACACAAAGGAAGCCGGCTTTGCAGCGTAATCCCCTGAGGCTGCCTTTCCTCAAGTGGCCAAGGCTCATCTCAGCCTCTAGACGGAGCAGTTTGCTGTCCTGTGCCCTGCTCAAAATCCACTCATGCTATCCAGGGGCATTTAAAAGCAGCTGTAGTGTGGCAATATTTGATTTATTTAACTCAGGGAGGAGGTTTCCAAGGAATTAATATTTAACATTTCAAATGCTTGGTGTGTCTTCACAGGATGTGAGAGTTAGTCTTAAAAACTGTAAATGACCAATTTAAATATTTTAAATGCCTCATCAGTTTGTGGAACTATTTCGGCTCTGTTAGTAAGACTCCTAGCATGTGAATGTACACAAATGTTTCCTGTGTTGCTTCCCCCCATCCTCTTTTAAATGCCAAGATTAGGTGTACCTGAAAAGAAGCCTTTTTTCTTCAGTGCTAGAAGCCAATCCTCTGCTCATTGCTCTGAAAACAAACTCACACCTAATGAAGTGAGAGCACAGCAATCCTTGGCAGTTCCTTGGCTCTTTTTTCCCTAAAGCCATCTGAAGATTTGCCTTAGGGTGGGACTGGCAGGACTGTGGGACGGTACTGTGGGCCTGAGAGATGATGCAGAACTTAGAAGCTGCATGTGGGAGAATAAAATTGCCATGCAATTGTCATATTTTGGAATATAACTTGTAAGCAATTTTTTTTTCTCTTGAATTACTTTGTCTTTTAGTAAAAGCCTGGTACATTTTTATTTCAAAACATATCTCATTAGAAGACATCTGCAATACTATCTTCCAAGCAGCTGTTTATAGCTCTTACCAATGCTTTGATATTTAGGTGTTTGCCAGACACAAACTGCAGTTCCACTTCCCTTTCTGTACAGTATCTGCCTAGAATATTTCACACTCAAGAGGGAAAACCAGGCTTTGCTGATGGTGCAGAGGGAAGATCTCAGCTGGGTGCACACAATGAATGTCTGAATTGCAGCCACCTGAGGGGAATCTGCAGATGGCAGGTAAGGATCTACTCTCCGTATCAGCATATGGAGAAGAGGGATGCAAAGGAAGGGCTTCACAGCCAGCTGCCAGGCTGAAGAGAGGATGGTTTCCCTCACTATCCTGCACAACAAAGCACGACGAGACACTTGTTAGCACTTGCAAGTTTTATGCTCATTCACACACTGCTTGACATTCCAGACTTCAGAGATGAATGGGCAAGCCAGAAATAACATTTCACCATTGTAGTACACATGGCAGGGATGATTGTGTGGCTTTTTCCTACCTTCAGGGCAGCAAATGGGATTAGAACAGGAAGAGAGAAGTGACATGCATCATAGGTAAACCACAGTCATCAATCTCTTCCTGTGGCAGCGTAAAAAAAAAGTACAGCCACTCTAATAGGCTCTGGGATTCCCCATAATCAACTAGAAGTTCATATTTCCCTTTCTGAATATGTGGTTAGTACTAGAAACTTTTAATCAGCAGAGTGGAAGAGGAATTACGTGACAGACTACTGCAGCTAAGAATTCCTCTCTTAGAAAGAAGAGATGAATAAGCAAAAAAATTTCTTAACTTGCAAAACAGTTTTATTTCACACTTATACAAAGTGAAGACATTTTAAAACACTTACAGTACTATAGATTACATCTATGACCACCATGTTAACAGGGGACTTCTCGGGCCTCTGGAGCTTTACAGGATTTGAAAGTTTTGAAGCTGATTGCCTATAAAGGATAAACCCTCTTGCAGAGCCACATAATCAGATGACAGGCTGTGTGTCACTGCTCTGTAATTCAGAAGGAATTGTGGCTCTCCAGTAAGTCCTGGATTGACAGTATATGCAAGAAATACTAAAGAAAATTAAGGTACTCCTAAAAAAACCACCCCAAAACCTGTGAAACGTGAAATGGATTTAGACTGCATGAATCTAAATGTATTCAGTGCTTCACAGATGTCCATGGTGAGCTACTTTTTCCCTTCAGATGCAAATCCTCTCTGCAATGGAACTGTGAACAAGACAAAATTTACTCTAGTGTGCCATGGAACTGAACTTTTTAGGTACCTGAAATCCTGGAGTAACAGCAGCTCTGTAATGTCTGGGAAGTAAGAACAATGGCACAAGGTGTTGCCTGGTTATAAACAATAAACTTTGGTTGCCCAAGCAGGTTACATTCAAGTTTTATTCTGGTTTCAGGTGATCAGATAAACACAAGAACATCTATGGATGCCACACAGCTCCAAAGAAGGAACCAAATCTACATTTGCTTTCCATTAAATTCTAAAACAATTTGCCACAGGAAAACAGTGTTTCATACAGAAATACAAATATGAAATTCATTTTAGAGTCTTTCATTGAAATAAACAACAGGAGACAAATACAAAAAGATAACCCAAAAAACCTTCAAAGGAATAAAAAAACTGTGCTTGTCCCTTCAATCAGTAGCCTTAGGAAAGGCAAAGTAGCCTTTCCCAGCAGCAGTGGGAATCTTCACATCTCAAGTGAAGTACCTTTTAGTTAAATAGTAAAACATAGTGTTTTTTATCCAAAATGGCAATCAGAGAATTTTTTTATAATGAAAGGGAAGGGATCCTGCCTTGCAGCCTCAGTTCATCCTTCCTTTTGACTTCTGCAGTATCTCATTTTGGCAGTTTTGGGTACTGCAGCCTTCCTTCCCCAATTATCTGTGTTGAAAAAGAGAAATAAACCAAAAAGTCTGTCCTTTTAGACTTTGTTCACATGGCAAAAAAATATGCAGGAGGCACAAGCCCAGTTTTTAAGCTTTTTCCAGGTTATCTTTTGGACCAGCTGTATAGTAAGGCAACAAATACTAGTATAAGCTAGTTTTCTTCATGATTCTCAAAAACTCTTGCTCACTTACTTCCCCATCTCCATCTCGATCAGCTTCATCAATCATTTCCTACAAAACACAGAGTACATTTGATCAGGCATGTGACTCTAAACACAAGATATTCCACGCATTAAAACAACAATAAATCAGAGACACTTCACGTGAAAACAACTAGATATTTGACTGCTTTTCACATTTCTGACCTCTCAGTCCTTTTGGTATAGGATTAAATTCCCATCCAATCCCTAGGAGCTACAGGAATGGTCTGTGCAAATCAGAATTTACCTGAAGTTCTTCATCTGTTAAATTTTCTCCCAGCTCCTTGGCAACCCTTTTCAAGTTTTTGAATGAAATTTTTCCTGTGCCATCATCATCAAATAATCTGAAAGCTTTCAGGATTTCTTCTTTTGAATCCTTTTCGCTCTAAACCAAGAATAAAGTCTGTTAATCAGAAAACCCCTGACACTGAGATATTCCTTTTTCTTACGCTGCCACAAGAATTTCTGCTAAGAATTCCTACCATTTTTTGTGTCATCATAGCCAAAAAGTCTTCAAAGTTGATGGTGCCACTTCCTTCCTTGTCAATGTCTGCTATCATCTTCTTAATCTCTTCCTTCTTTGGCTCAAAGCCTAAGGCACGCATCGCAACCTGTGCCAAAATAGCAAAACCAATTCTCTTAGGAGGCAACCAGGATTTTGGTGTAAGAGCTGAGCTAAAGCCTGTTTCATTTCCTTGTCCAGAACTTCAGTCACAACTCACTGCCATGAAAACACCTTGATGTTCTCTACTATCTTCTCTCATCTTGCTGAACAATAACAGTATAAGTTTGATATCCTCAATATGTTGTTTTTCCTATACGGTGGTAGAAATCCATAGTTTGTATCAGGCAGGGGTAACTCATGTTTCCAAGTTACACATGCAGAAATTGAGTAGTGTATGTGAGAAATCAAGGTAAAGGAGATAATTAAATTTAAAGTGTTCATGTTTACAAAACACATAAAATCAAAGGGAGACAACTGAGAATCCCCCTTTTACTACTGTATGTATGCAAGTGCACACACACTGCCTGAATTGTTACTGAAACACAGCTCAGATCTCCGTTTTGCTCTTTTTAAAATTAAAAACCAGGTAATTTTTTGATTACATATATGCAAATATGGCTGTAACTTTCCTGAATGTGTGCAAAATCTGTGTTTAATTCTCAGGTGAAAAAAATATTTGATATTCTGATACTTATGCCAGAATAACAAAAGTCCACCCCCCAGGAACAAGCACCTTAGTCATGAAACCTGAAACTGTTAATTTCTCTATTGATCAGCTATTCAAAGCTGTCAGATTTAAATAGACACACAGCAGAGAAGCTTGTCTGTTGTGAAGCATTACATGTAGAGTGCACCCCAAATTGGTCATGACAGCAAGCCATTACTCTTCTTTGTACTCCAAAACTGTTTTAAAATAGGGTTGGACAAACAGAAAAAGCAGCTACAGTTTTGAGATCAAAGATATTTTCAACTCAGAGGAAAAAGAAAAAAAAGTTTGAAAACCTTCAGTTCTTTTATGTCTATGCTTCCAGATCCATCGGTGTCAAACAAATCAAAAGCTTCTCTGATCTCCTGTTTTTGCTCTTCTGTAAGTTCAGGTTTCAAGCCACTTTTCTTCCGCTGGGCTGTACCTAAGGCAGGTTTTCTATAGTTGGATGCCTTCAGAAAGTGAAGGGAGAGAACACATAAGAACCAGCGCATTCCTGGGAGAATTTCAAACACCCTAAATTATAAATTAGAACACCAATGCTGTAGCAGCCGTGAGAGACATTCCTTGCTGCAAGTGGTAGACATTGAATCTCTGTGTCAATTTCCTTAGGTTATTGTAGAAAGATAAAAAGAGATTTTGTTCCTAGGGAATGAAGATTTGGGCTTCCTGTTTTCTGTATTAAACTGAAAGATTATCAATTAAAGGAATAATGCCAGAAAAACAGGTGGGCAGCCTGAAAATAAGTCACACTCCACTGAGGTGAACATGACCCTCTGCACCTCCTGCCAGTTGCCTTTTCTGCAGATTTACCTGAAAAATACATCCTCACAGCTAAAGAGGGTGGTTGGTTAGGGTCTTGGCTGTAAATGAGACTCAAAATCAGCCACTCCTGTGGGAGAAAAGTTTAAAGGGAGCTGTGACATCAACACACAATCTGTCCCATAAGGAAAACTAATCTGCTTGTGCTGAGCTGGTGCATTACTATCCAGGACACTTCTGAGACCTTTCCTGCCTCTGGTGTAAGCCAGTACAGTATAGAGTGTTTTTCCCCCTCCCCCCTCCACATCTATAAAGCAGGAAAAACACCTTCCTCAAGTAAAGTTATTTTTAAATCAGCAGCAGACAGATTTTCGTCCTCCAGTCTTGAATCTGTACAGAATCTTGAAAGGAGAGGCAGTCCGTCCCAGCCCCAGCCTCAACTGGTAAAGCTTCATAAAAGTAAAGCACAAAGCAAAGAATTTGTTACCTAGTTACTGTAGTTACTGCTGAGCAGTCTCTTGCCTCTGCTGAATTGTTAACATGTTTAGGGCTGGGATCTCTCTTTTAACTCAGAAGATTCCATTTTCTTGTATTTGTTTATGCAATTTCATTTTTCGGTGCGATTTGTCCCTCCTAGGTTGGATTGCAAAGCCATTTATCTGGCTCACCCCGACTTCCCTCTGCTATTAACACACTTTTCAGACTTTTACTCTTTTTATGCTGCTCTGGGAAGAAAACACACGAGACCTTTTCCCGGCTACGGAGACTCATTGTTCCTGTTTATTTCACATCCGAGTTGTGCAAATCCCTTTCAGGTTCCACCTCCGGGCCTGGCCGGTGCCATTCCAAAAACGCTGCGGGGGCCCGAGCAATGCGGAGGTCTGGGAGTTGTGCCAAGAGGAACCAGGCACACCGAGAGCAGGTGATGTGTTTTGCGAACCCCGGTGTTTTTCCGGGCGTGTTTTTCCCGTTGGAGCGGAGGGGCCTCTCCGGGGTGCGCTGCGCGAGGTAACCGGGCAACAGCAAGGGCCTTGACAGGGGCGGAACCTGAAAGGGGTTTGCACAACTCGCGGTGTCGGCGGGAAGGGCCCCGGGGAGGCGGCGGTGGGAAGGGAGCCCGCGACGGGGAAGGCGCGCTCACCATCCGGCCGGGAATGCCGCTCCGGGATGGGACGGGACGGGACGGGACGGGACGGCAGCTCCGCACCGCCCCGCGCAACCGACACGCGCCGCACAGCCGCCCAATGAGCGGGCGGATCGAGCGCGGGCACCCGCCCCCTTCACTGCGCCGACCAATGGCGGCGCGGCGTGCCCGTGAGTGACAGCCGAGGCAGCGCGGGGGCGGGCCCGCCCGCGGGGCGCCTGAGGGAGCGGCGGCCGTGTCCAGGCAACTCCGTGTGCGGGGAAGCGGCGGGAGCGCCGGGAGCGCGGCCTCTCCGGTGAGACACCCGCGCCGGCCCGCCGGGCACCCTCCGGCCCGCAGGAAGCGGCCAGGCCGCCGCCACTGCAGTTCGGTGTGTCCGCGCAGGGCGGCTTCCCCCCGGCCGTGTGCGGCAGGCGGGCCGGGACGCGCTTCCTCTCCCTAGTGAATACTACGACATAATATTCAGGTGGACTTTCGCTGTGTGGGATGGGAAAAAAACAAACAAACAAACAAAAAACCAAAACAAACGAAACCCAGAGCTTTTTGGATTTGGGATAGCTACGCAAAGAGGCCTTTAGGGAGCTGGAATGAATGATGTGGATAAATTCCAGTATCTGAAGGGAATTTACAGGGAAGATGCGGCAGGACTATTTACACGGGCATATAGTGATGGGACAAGGGGGGATGGGTTCGAACTGACAGTCGAATTAGATTGGATATTAAGAAGAAAGTCTTTATCGTGAGGGTGGTGACAGACTGGAACAAGTTGCCCAGAGAAGTTGTGGATGCTCCATCCCTGGAAGTAGCCAAGTCCAGGCTTGATGTGGCTCTGAGCAACCTGGTCTGGTGCAAGGTGATCCTGCCCATGGCAGGGGGGTTGAAACTGGTTGATCTTTAAGGTCCCTTCCCACCCAGACCATTCTGTGATTTGAATCTGAGCATAAAAGGTTCAAAAGGACTCAGGGTTCTCAATTCTTCGTGTGTATACTTTATTATTGAAAAAGGGAGCTTTATTTTAATCCACATGATCTGCTGCAGGACCATGGTGTGGAAGAGGTTTTGAGGTAAAGAAGATTTCTTTTTGGTGTGTTAAGAATGAATAGTTGGTCAAAACTTTAAATCTTGGCAGTTTGTAAGCTATGAAGAAGTGGCATTGCTTTTATTTCACTTAATGAAGTATTCATGCATGCTAATTGGACTAAACAGAATTTGGAATAAGATACATTTTTCCTGACTTGAACGTTAAAGTCAGTGGCATGACTGTTTTGTTACCAAGATGGATCAGCAGAGAGTTCTTGAGTTTTGCCTGTGATTTGTCCATCCTGCTCTAATGAACTTTTGCCCTAAGGCAAATAACTGAAATTCCAGACGTCAGGGGAGGAGGGAGGTGGTAGTTCCACACAGCCTGTACTGGTGGAAGTAAGAAGTTGTGGGAATTAACAGGTCTTCACTATCAGCCAGCCAGAAACAATTCCATGGTATTTTAACAGTGTCCCATTTCAGCAACTCATTGATTTATCATAATAAGTGCACAGGAAGAAGAGCTGCTTCAGACAGAGGAAAGCTGTGTTCAGGGATAGACTGTTAAATTAATTTTTGGGTGGTTTGTGCTCTGGTGTGCTGTGAGGATGGGGCAGTAATTTGTGATTTGTTCACAGATGCTGCCCACCACCCATGGCTTTCTGGGATGTGAATGCCAGGAGACACATTGGACTCCAGCAACTCTCATCCTTAGCATCCACGGGGAGAACATTCCTGGGGCCAGTGAAATCACATAAATTCATTGTGGATGAAAGCACCAACCAGAGCACATTGATTTGTTCTGCTGTTAGGCTGATTGAAAGTTTAGATTTGACAAGTGCTGCTGGACAGCTTCTTAATGAAACCATTCAGGCTCAGAACAAGGAGTTTAAGACTGGGATGAGTACCCTGTTGTTCCTGGTGGGAGCGTGGAGCAATGCTGTGGTGGAGTGCCTCCAGCAGAATGTTCCTGTTCCAGCAATAGTGTCTGTGATGTCTGAGGGGTTGAACTCTTGCTGTGAGAGAGTCCAGTGTCTTCAAATACCAATAAGTGATGTAAAGAAAGAGCTGTGTTCTAGCAGAGTTAGGCCAAAGGCTTTTGAAAGCAAAACTGGCCGAGCTGGACGTGATGGTCTGACAAACCCTTGGAATTTGCTGTGTTTCCAGAGAGGTATTTCTACAACAGAAGAAGTAATTCCAATAAATTCTAGTTCCCGTCAAGGAGATGATTATAATATTAACAAGTTCCTGGTTTCACCCTTGGCTGGCTGTGGTTCAGTGGCTTCTGTTGTCAAAGCAGTGGGTGACAGAAGTCCATCTGTGCTGTCTGGAAGTGGTGTCACTGCATCCCGCTGTATCACACAGAAGTTAACCCACAGCAGACACTTCAGCGCTCTAGGGAAAAGCTGTTTCTCAAGTCAGCAAGGTGATTTTCAGGGATACCTTTCAGGACCTTCAGCAGATCTGTGTGGATGTTGTGGTTTAGGACACCTGGCAACGGCTCTGAGCCATGGAAACCAGAGCAGCGTGAAACTGCTACAAAGCATTGCTGCTTATCAGCAGGAGAGAGCAGAGTGCAGTGGCCCTTCCCAGATTAACATCGCAGAGATTGTGACGTGCTGCGTGCTGGGCCTGCCTGAGAGCTATTCCTGTGTCTCCCCGGGCTTTGTCACATTAGTGTCACCAGAGCAAGCCACAGTCATCAGACACTTTGCACACAAACCCCTTCGGATTCTGCTGATGGATGGAGACCTCACGGAGCGGTACCGGCACTTGGGCTTTAACAGCCCCCGTAACGTAAGGACCATATTGGAGCATCCCAGTCCCCAGGGAGGCAGCGCAGGAGATGCGTGGCTAAGCAGAATGGCGGATATTCTGATGAGCTTTGAAGTGAACCTGGTTTTGGTCAAAGGAAACGTCTGCAAAAACTTCATGGAAAGGTGCGTGGCCAGCAGGATCCTGGTGATCGGCTGTGTGGCTCGGGATGTGCTGTGTGCCTTTGGGGCGGCCACTGGTGCCCAGGCGGTGACGTACCTGAGCCAGCTGAAGGGTTCCTGTGTCGGGAGCGGGGCCTGGGCGGAGCTGTGGCGGCCCAGCGATGGGCGCGCCGTGGATCTGGGGGAGCTGGTGCCGGCGCGGATCGGCGCGGGAGGCATCCCCCTGCTCACGGCCGTGCTCACCACCGCCCTGCCTTCCAAGGCGCAGCTCCTCGAAGACCAGTTCTGGGCTTTGCTGTATCGACTCCATCACGCTCTAAAGGACGGGAAGGTTTTCCCTGGAGGCGGTGCCGTGGAGCTCTTGTGCCTCAGTCACATCCAGGCGCTCGCAGAGCAGCCCGGACGATCGGGAAACGCCAAAGCCGTGAGAGAGCTTCCCGGACCCTGGCTGGCAGAGTATAAATCCATTGTGCTCCAGGCCCTGGCGAGTGGCTGGAAGCAGTACCTCTCCGTGGTCCTGTGTAACGCTGCGAAGGCCAGCTCGGAGCTGGAAGCATGTGCCGCAGTGGATCACTACCTCCAGAAAGCAGCGGCCTGCGGCTCTCCCTCAGCCTATATTTTGGAAGAGTTTAGGAGAGGTGGAGGGCTCAGGGGTAGCTCTGATCCCTTCCCTGAGCAAGACATAGACCTAAAGGTTTGTGATAACGTTGCAGCCAAGACAGAGGCGTGGAGGAGAGCTCTGGACCTGGTGCTGCTGGTGCTTCAAACAGATGCCGAAATTATCACAGGCCCCAGAAGGAATCAGATCCTGAACTCGCCTGTGTCAAGCGAATTTATGTTTTTATAGGATTCAGGAAGTTTGTAAGTTCACGAGTCAGTGGGAGAAGCCCGGGTGCAATCTGCATGTCTTTATAAAGCAACCAGTGAGATGTGATTGTGACTTTAGAATATAACAGCAGAAGTCAGAATGAGAGACAGTCACAAAGTAATTTCTTATTTCTAGAAATGAGAATTAAATAACAAATACCCTTTGTGGGCTTATCGCTAACCCAGGCTATGCATTTCTAGCTAATGGTATTGCCTGTATGGATGTCTCCTAAGGTCTTCTGAAGAAAGGGAGGGACCTCTTACATAACATTGCTGTACTTTTGTTAAATGACAGAATATACTGTAATTATTTATTAATTAATTCCTTGTTCTTAATTTTTGTACGTTGCAAGCCTAAGAGTTAAACTTGAAACAATGTGGGTGTTACATTTTATACTGAAAGACTTTATGAATATATTCTATTTTTGCATATTTATATGGTCCGTACATCTCTGATTTCCCAATATATACCTCTGAAATTTCTCTGGCTTGGACCAATTCAGGCTGAATCCTTCCTTCTGGTATTACAGACTGGATGCATCTCTACACAAAATTTTCTTTGACATTGCCAACTGGATTTTTAGATCATTTCCACAGGGTCTTTCAGCTGTCCTTGCAGAGAGGAAAATGTTGCTGTAAGTTTTAGGTGTTGGCTAACAACTGGGAACGAATCTACCCTGGTGATTGAGGCACGGCATTTTTGCTGTGTTACAGCACTGACAGTTTGAAAGCTGGGCACTGGAGAGCTGGCACTTCACTGCAAGAGAGGTGTGTAACTATGGAGATATTTTTTTCTGAACTTGGCATTCTGAGTCACTGAAAGTGAAATGTCTCACCAGTCTGGTGAAAATAGAATGGAAAACAAATGGAAATGGTGATGCTAAAGAGGATCCTTGCATTCAAGAAGTTTCTCATTAAAATGCTCATGGCTGGCAGCACAGATAATGAAATTTATCCACAAATGAGGTTTAGATACTTGGGGGTATCTGTGTATTAAAGTCATGTTACATCTCTGACCTGACCTGAAACAAAATATTCTAGTTTTCCGTCAGATCCCAGAATTTGGTGGATTTTGACAATGTACTAAACTTATAATTTTAATTTGGAACAGTAGTTTCTGGCAGCATAAGGATCTCATTAGATTACAGTTTTAATCATCCTGCATTTCATTACTAATTGGTTAGCAAATTGATGTGTAGCTGCTTGGCCACACTCTTGATGTACCAAGATGTGAAAGAGAAAGAGTCTGGTAGATCAAAAGAGGCAAAAGGAGCTGGAGGCTCTTAAGTGAGAATTAAGTGGAAATGCAACATATAAATAAATATAAACAGACTCTGCTGCTCAGTAAGTGTTTGCAGCTCATATTTGGCTTTACACTGTTTTTCTTGAGCTTCCTCTGCTGAGCATTGCATAACGCCTGTTCCCAGGAAAAGATCCACTTGGACTTTATTTGAATAATACAGTGAAGTGTGTTATGGAAAATCTGCAGACAGGAATTGTATTGAGGTGGTCCAACATCTATTTATGGGACTCTTAGACACTGGGAGCTGACGCACCAAATGTTGAGAAAGCCCAAAATGATGTAATTTTTCCAATCAGGCTTTTAAAAAGCCCATAATGATATATTTAAATGTTGTGATGCCAAAACCAGGACAAGAGGTTTTCAAAAAAGCTGTCAGATCTTACATTTTGATTAATTAATGCCTGTTTTTCTACAGGCTAAGGAATTGAAACAATTTATAAGCTGGGTCTGTATCCTGGGTTACTTAAAATTCTCTCTTTGATATGCACAGAAGATGACCACGCAAGCTCTCCTCAAGGCATCCTCTCCTGCAATTTGGGATACGACATACTGGTGTGGCTCCCTGAGGCTCAGATCTCCTAAAGCTCTCTGCCCCATGGAATGGAGATCCTGTGCCTGTCTGCCGTGGTGCTCAGCACAGAAATGATTTCAACATCTGCCACGGCTGATTTCACTCCTGCCAGGCAGAGGCTCCTCCTCTGGACACAGTGGCTGTTTGTGCAGAGCATGGTGTTACGGCAGAGCTAAGCTTTTACATGTGATGTGCTTGGGACATTGGGAAATGGCTGAGATGTCAGGGAGTTGGCACATCTTGCTCCCCACTGGAACCGAGTCCCAGTCAGGTGCCTTGTTTCTCCCTTGCATCCCAGTATCGTCATTCCCAGCTCACTGCACCTTCTGTTTAGGGCTGATGGCATTGTATTTCATATTTTCTTCATAAAACAAATTTTTAGGCCTCTGCTCCTTGAGGATTTCCTGAAATGTAATAGAGTTCGTCTTAATTGTAGCAACAAGACCCTTGTCCCAAGCTGAGCCAGCCTGGAGGGCACACCTGCAACTTCTGTCCCTGTAAGGGACGTGGACCAGTGATCAGTGGCTGTCAAGAGGCCCCTGAGAGTTTGCCTGCCTCCAGGTGTGCTGGGAAATGTAGGAGGCTGTGTGTGCCTACAGTGGTTCCCAGGCAGGCAAAGGAGTGACTCTGGGAGGATGAGGAGAAGGATGTTAAGACTGTTTGTTTGCACTGAACTCCTTTAGATATCCCAGACCAGGGCTGATAGAGAGGCTGAGAGAACGTTTTTCCTTTTTTTTTAGGGGAGGGAGTTGGAGAGGGCAATCAAATCTAGGAGAAAAGTTATGGCGTGACAAGAGATTTTCAGCTCTGTTCACAAGGATGAGGTGACTGGCAGGCCTGAGTCATCCCGTCAGTCACGCTGCCAGCAGAAAATCATTCTGAAGAATGGGAAGAACTCACCTCCTTCCATGCAAAGCAGGGTGGCTTCCTGTAACCAGCTCAGGTAGGACATCTACAGGAGCTGAACCAACATCACCGGGTATCAAGTGAATGAAATGTCTTGTAAGTGCTTTTTGGGGTTTTTTTTAAAACTTTTTGTGTGTAAACTCTGTAAAGCTCCTGTGTGAACTCCCTGTTACATGAAAGTGCCAAACGCAAATGGGACTGAGCTGCTGCTTCAAGAATGGACTTGCTGTTCTGGAACCAGCTGAGTTGCCAGGATTGCTGTGAGCAACAGACACTTCTGGGAGTAACAGAGACCCATTACAAGCGTGACATTTATTTTACCCAGTTTGTCCCTCTCTCTCTGTAGATGAGCATACCTCTCGAGATAATTCCACACCAGCACAGTCAGAGCATAGTTTGTATTACACAATTTGGAAAAATCTAAAAATTGCAAATTTAATTCCGCCACTCGCCGCCAGCATTGTTGCATTAATTATTTATTGCAAAGCTGCAGGACCAAGACCTTTCTTTTCTAAGCAAGCATGAACAGGTGACAATCTTAATGGGCTTTTTCTTTACAGATGATGTTGCTCCAGGAACTAAAGTCCACAGGGATGATTTCAGCCCAGGTGACAGAAGAGGAAGAACAGCTCAGATTCATGCACAAACTAGAGACTGGGTTTGATACGGAATAGTGGGAAGAAGAAAAGAACACATGCCTCTGTCTGTTTTGTCTTCCTACCTGTTTATTCTGCTCATAATACCCATTTCTGTAAGTTTGTGAAAAGCACCCACAGTGGTGCTTCTGCTGCTTTCGATCCTGGTTTGCTGTGAGTACTGGTATTCAGCTTGGTGCAGTGTCCCTGAAAACTCTGTAGGGACAAGGGCAGTTTAGGGCAGAGAGGGAGAATGGAAGGAGAGAGTAGTTCCCCGATTTCTCCTTCTAAGTCAGGCCATGGATGACCCCTGGGGATGGCTTCGTGTCACATTGAATCCAACCCCGAGTTGCCCAGCACCGTTCCCAGCAGCCATGTGTTCCATGGTGAGATGTGTTTAGGAGGAGTCTTTCTCACAGGGTGGAAAGAAAGACTGGGCCATGATCATGTACAGATGGTAAGAGAGCTCCTGAGAAGGGGGAGAAACAAAGGGCTGTATTTGGTTTCCCTGCCTAGCAGGGATTCAAAACAAAAAACTGTTTAGTTCAAAAGGAATTCTTTCCTTGGGGACCAAGTGCTATTCCAAACAATAGGATTAGTTTTTCATTATTGCAGGAGTAGTAAAGATAGCATGCAGTTTTGATTCAGATGTAATGGGAAGATTCGCCCAGACTGTGTTTTATTCCAGCTGAAATCAGTAGAAGTTGGTTTAGTGCTATTCACAGCTTTTGTCCACTGTGTTGTGAGACCAGATATTTAACCAGCATTGCAGATTTGGAGAGATGCCTAAAAATAACACAGTTGGTGAACTTATTTCCAAGGTATAATTTGAGTCACTGCTTTCAAAAGAAAACAAAACCAAACAACAAAAACTTCCTATTTATTAGGAGTGGAGAGCCAGAATAGCCCCAGAGGAGCTGTATAAAATAAATTTCATTTATGTATGTACATATATTCACAAAATCTGGAGCAGAACAGTTTCTCAATCAGCAGTGTTAATCTACAGTGTAGTCATACAACTCTGAACTGATCCACCTCCTGTTAATGTCAAAAAAACCATCAAAATACCTCATTTTTTAGAATAGCTAACTATTATCAGTAAGTATATATTTTTATTTCTTTTTTAAAGAGCCTTGTAGAAAAAGGATCCCTCCAGTAAACTGAAAGGAACTGTGTCTTGTTTGGGGTGTTAATTCCTGTATTCCATCTGCACCCTGCATTTGCAGTTCTGCCTGTGAATCACAGTTCCATGATTTTTAGGGGAAGTGAGCACAATTCCACATGTGTAATTCCATAACAGTATAATATCTTTGATTTCCTACAGTGACGAAAATTAACTGGTACACCTGCAGCAACACAGATATATTGATTAGATCAGGCTAATTAACCGGCAAAGCCCTGCTAATACAACATTATTCCAGCTCCATGAATATTCCTTGCTCAAGGTAAGGGGCAGTCATTGCTCAGTACCTCTCACTGCCCTTTATCTCTTGGTTTATGTGAGCACTGTTTAAGTAACCACCCCAACCATCCCACCAAATTCTGTAAGGGTGCTTTGCTTTCTGGAGCTGCTCAGCTGGGACAGTGTTGCTGATGGCTGCCAGAAGCCAGGAAACTCGGATGTCATTGGCAGTAAGAGAGCTTTACTGGAACTGAAGCCCAAATCTCTCTCTGTTTATCTGAAGTACCAGGCAGTTAACTCGAAAAATGGTCTTTTATTGTGACCCTGGCTGTGCAATTATTCAGGCTTGTAATTGACATCTCAAACACAAGAGCATTGCTGTAAAAAAGCACTGAGAATTGCCAAATGGCAGAGTTAGCCAAATTGCTATACAAGGAGTTACTGTGGCTAATTTGAGAACTGTTCTCACATCTTAGCTCCAGTGCTGGATACTCGGGACTGTTTCCCAGCAGAGCTTGAGGAGGACCTCCAGCCTCCCAGATTCCTCTCACAGCCATTCATAAGGCCAGTGAAACTGTGGAAGAAGAGAGAAGTTTCAAGGCCAGGAGAAGCTGGAGGAAATCCAGTGTCTCTTATTTGTTCACATCTCATTATTAAACAGACTTCTTAATATTATTTTTAAAGATACAGGAGCTCGTTTAAAATACTTTTGTCTGTGCCAAGAGGTCCTGCTTGAATTAACTGTGTTTGAATTAACTGTGTTTGCTCACCTTGAATGGGAATTCCCAGATGCTTTTGCTGATGTTCATGTGTGACAAGATGTAATTTCCCTGACATGCTATTCTCAGGCGACTGGACGGGAAAAGGAAATCACACTTTGATCCTGAATTAATACAGGGACCAATCTCTTTCTCGTGAAAAACATCAATGAAGTTTCCATGGCTTTGGGGTGTTGGTCTCTGAGAAACTGAATTTTGCAAAACCATGGTTGTCCTTCTTCCCTCTTCTAAGTACTGGCAAAGGGCGACTTTTGGATATTTCTTAGCGGCAAGAAATGTAAAACTGAAGACTGCAAATGATGAGGAGTGCAACCTTCATTAAAAGCCACTCTCTCTTAGATGGACCTCTAATAAGCTCTGGTAGCAATAACCATTGGTTAAGGATGACATGGAAAGCATTTCCTTCAGAGAAGCAGTAGGTTGAGCCATCCTATCCACAGAAGAATTTGATGAGGTTTAGAAGCTCAGCATCCCTAGGTTAAGGGATGCCTCCTGCAGGGAATGTCACTTAGGAAGAACAGTCAGCTTTGGAAGCAGACATATCCAGGTTTGTCAATCTGTTTCTTATCTTAAAACTGCAAACTCTGTAGAGAAGAAACTCTTTGTTCATATGGTACATAACAAAACGAGGCCTTGGATAATGATCAGGAGTCAGAATTGTTGTAGGATTGAATGGTTTGGTGCCATCAAAGATACGGTTTCTTCCATTCAAAAGAAGTTTCCTTGATTTGCAAAGCTGACGGAATTTCTCTAAAAGCCTCCTCACTTGGTGATACACAATTCCCACAAGTCTGAACTCCATAAGGATAATATCAGAGTAGCTCTTGGTGAGTAACAGCCAACTTTGACAATGAACACAGTAGCTCTTTTTTGGAATGTCGGGTGAAGGTTTAACCACAGCAGTTATAACGGGCCAAGCAGAGCTCTGAGTAGTCCTACAACACACAGTGCCAACTCAATGGAGTGAAACCGTTCCTCCACATCTGAGCTAGTGTGCTGGCAGGATGGAAGGAATGCTGTCTTTTCAAGTACCTGGGAAATGAAGTGAGATCACAGTTATACGTGTGAGGGGTTGGAGTTTCACTAATTCTTTTTAACATCTCTTTGAAAGAATGCCCCATAATATGCAGTCCTTTCCTGTGCATGCCATCTCTTTACTTACGGCTTTAATATTAATCTCCAGGGTTGAGTCTCTGTCTGTTTGTCTTGGTCTCACAAAAGTGTTGAAAGTTGCCCCTTGTCACATTTCCTGTATTGCTGATGCAGTGCTGGGTCAGGCAGATTTGTAGCAATGGTTTTAATCTTGCAAGCAAAAAATGAACAGGCTTTATTACTGCAGGATTGAGGACAATCCTTCCTTCTCCTCTTTGGTTTAGTTTGGGTTGTTTTGGTTGTGGTTTGTTTTTTTTAAGTGGAAATTTAAAATGCTTTTTTAGAATTGTGCTTTCACCTGTGTCTGCCTCTTCCCCTGCTCTGTTTGCTCTTGAGTCCCCCAAATTAGCAATAGTAGTGTTCAAGTTTGCAGTGCAGCAGGAAAGAATAACTTGACTTTCTAAAATCTAATAAGCAGTGCAAGACCTGGAACAAGTACAAAACCTCCAGACAAGGTGAAAGCCCCCAGAAGAATACGTCTATTCAAAATGTCTAAGGATGTCTGCAAATACTGCCAGCAAAAGTCTTGTCCTTTTCCTTTCCAAACATGTGTATTAGGTTTTCCTTTAAAAATACATACTGTATCCCTGAACTCTTCCATGCTCCCAGTCAAAGAAGGTAGTATTTCCTTTAGACCAGTTGATTCATACATAAAGTAAAAGCTGTGAGACATTATTTTGGTCTTGGTTGTTTCCCTCTTGTGATATTGATGGAAAACGGTCTCTTTGAAATATTCAAGCTTTAAAACCACCCATCATCTCTAGCTGTTGAGTGTTACCTGGCTCAGCATCTCAGGAATTCCTCAGGGCTCAAATCCAGTTCTACCTGACCTGATCCAGCTCTGTTTAAAATGTCCCTTATCCTCTGGGGCCTGTCTGTGCTATACAGCAAATCTTACAAATCTGTACGCTGCACTTTATTTCTTCATTGTGTTTTGGTTTTGAATGGAGCTAACTATGACCTTCCCATCTTTTGGTTTTTTTGCAACAAACTATTTGCTTTGCAGACAGAGCAAAAAGGTTTTATTTTGTGTAGGAAGCTCAGCTACAGATTTACCTTTCTATAATGCCTGTAGGTTAAATCAGGGAAGATAAAGCCCTTACGTCACACAATCTGTTATGTACTTGTGCCTCTAAATGCGCATGGGATGACTTAGAATAATATGCCTAGCAGATCAGGGTAATTTGTCCCTTAAATATGAGCTTTGTCATTATTTTGGGGTCAAATATGATGGAGTGAGAGACTGTCTGTTTTTTAATGTGTCATCTGTTCCACCTGGGTGACACCCATCTGTTTGAGTGTCCCAAGCAGAAGCTAATTTTGTAGCTGTGCTGTGGCCAGCAGCCTGAGAAGGATTATTTGTGGCATTTATTTACTTCTTTTTATTTGCCTTAAAGTCACTGCTGATTACGGCCCGGGCTTCTCTTTGTGGTCAGATGAGAACAAGAGCGAAAATTCCACTAAAATTTAACTTACTGGGAAGGAGCCATAACTGGTCTAGGATTTATTCTTGGATTGTTTTATCTGTCACCATCTTCTATTAGCTGATAATTTCCTGTTCATCAATGAACATATCCTCTGCAGTGGAGGTTGTTCCTACATGAGTAGCTTTTTGTATTTAAACTCTAGGCGAGAGAGAATTCTTCCTAGGCGTAAAAAATGTGCGTGGAAGGAAGGGATTAATATTAAGATGATGGCCTCATCATCTGATTTGGCCTCTAAAATCCTTCTGGAATTGCCAGGTCCTGAAATTCCTCCAGTTAATTTTCTTAAAATCCCCTCTGTATTCTGCTTCTAACAAAGTCCTGTGAGAATGACTGCAACAGATGAGAAAATTAACTGAGATTTGAATCACATTTGGAATTGGCAGGAAAGTGAGGGGCTTAAAGCCAAGCTCCACAACATCCTCAAATACGGAATATTTCGGATCAAGAGCCCAGTGTTTGCTTCTGAGGAGAACTAGGACTGCCTGTGATTTGCTGCAATCAATTAGGACTTTGCAGTGCCACCAAAGAAATGTCACTGGGAGTGAAGTGCATGGGAGAGTCACCCTGGAGGCTTGTCTGGGGGACAGCACCAGCTGTGGCTGGGACCCCCTTCCTGCTGTGGTCCGGCATGGGGAAGAGCCAGGCTGGAGAATATCATGAATCCATTTTTTGTTGCTGTTGTTTTGTTTGGGTTTTTTTAGTGAGCTGATTAGCAGAGGTTGGCTACAGCTGATAATAGGGATACCTGTGAGAACCATGTGACCTGCTCAGACATAATTCTGAAGGCATTAATTACATATTGCTGAAATTTCAAACCATAGTTGGAGATAAATGTTATGTTGCAGCCTTTGCAGTAATCTGAAGCAGCTCATTTCCATAAGAAATTTTGGAGACAAGTAACCACTTGAAGCCTAAAACTGTTCCATTGTCATTATTGTTCTTTGTTTTCATTTTTAAATCTTGCAATTAGTGTTCCTAAAAAAAATAATAAATAAAGCAAAAGGCAAATACAGACCATCTGTGAAACAGAAAGAAATTGTTGAAAGCTGCACCCACAAGGATCTCTGGGAAGAGTGCCACAACACAACTAAGCATTCAGCCAGCATGACATAATTACAAATGAAACATCTCTAAAATAAATTCCAAATTGAAAATAAAAATCCATTCTGCTTCTTTCTTTGTGGTAGAGGATTATTTTAAACTCAGTTCTAGAAATTACCACCTATCCTCCTGCAAAGTGCAAGGTCTGTGGGGTCTGCATGCCCTCCACAGGTGGGTTTTTTTGGAGGGGGCACTTCATGGGCCATTGCTCAAATCCATGTTTCAGTCAAGAGCCTGAGTTCAGGAGGATTTAGAGAAGGTGTGGAGCTCGCTGTGTTGTTTAGAGCTCTGACATAATGGCAGGTAATCAGATTCTGTGTTCATGGCATAAGGAAACGTGCCTCTTGTTCCAGGAGATGGCTTATTCAGCTCATATCAACTGGATTCGTTTAAATAAAGGCCATTGACAATGATATGTTGAGACTTAATAATTTTACACTTAACCAGAACACAGTCTCCAATATGTTCTCATTTCTTGCTTTTATCTAAAGGAACATTTTGATGGCTTAAGCCAGACTGGATCTGATGGCTCTTGGGACATGCTTGAGGTAAAATTGCTTTCAGCAAAGTCAGCTAAGTATTTGTAATGACAACTTACGTTATCGTTTACTGCTGTATTTGCAAGAGGAACAAGTGGAAACTTTAGTCCTTGAAAAAGAAAAGCCAGTAGAAGAATTCTGTAAATAAATGAAATGGATGACACGCTGTTTAAAATTATTGCTGAACAATTCTGTCATTTAAACCAGGCTTTTTTTCTAGGCATGCCCTGCTTTTCACAGAAAAAGGTTACCCTCAGTTTTAGAGGTTAGATCTGTATGTTAAATAGATCTGTCCTCTCCATCAAAACCAGAAGTATTCCTAAGGACTGAAGATGACTGTAATGAAACAAAAAACTCCAGAATAAAATTTTTCCATGAAGATCAGATTAATCCTGAGACTGAATAAACAAATTTGTTTCTCAGGGAAGTTCAAAGTAGCTGCAAGAAAATGGTTTGACCTGTCAGGCACAAAATAGTACACCAAACACAACACTGTTTTTGGAATCTTCCTAATTTAAACCAAAAGAAATATCCTCTACCTCATGTATATAATTCTAAATAAATAATAATTTATTTAGATGTTTGGAATAGGAAATAATGAATTTTCTGCTTTGAAGAGGAGCATAAACCAATGGCTTTTACAGGAAGGCTCATCAGGATTTCTTTTGGACTTTTGAAACCAATGAAGATGTCCTTGGTAAGGACAAGTACTGCATTAAATGCAAAAATTCAAGCTTTTTTGCTTGCTGATCCAATGTTTTATTTTTCCCTTATGTCACTGTTGTAGAAATAAAAACTGTGTATTTCACTGTGAATTTCTTTACTTGGTTTTGGAGCTTCAACCTTAAATTTTTGTTAGATTTTTCAATACCTCTGAAGGGAGATGATTTAATTTCAGAATTCTGTTTGATGTGCATTGTAAGCTTTACTCTGGTCACAAAAGTTTCTGTTTCTGATTGGAATTACAACCAGTGTATTTCTTTAATAGAGAGGTTGTCTGGGGAAATAATTGCCATTATTTATATGCAACAAGTTCATCTCCATACTTCATACTTCACTTCTCAGCTCTTCCCTCATGTCCTAAGGTGTCATCCAATCCGTAATTCCTGGCTTTCCACCGTCTGAGAAACCATTCCCTGGACAAAGTGCTTTCTGGAATAAGCCTTCTGTGCCTCACGGGATAAAGATGAGCAGCAGCAGCCCAGAGCTGTTGTGCTCAGTCAACTTAAAATGCCAGCTGCTGTTAATAACAATTAGAACTCCTTAAAACCAAGTCCCTTGGCGGTTCTTAAGAAGTGAATATCAGCTTGCTCACTGGTTGTTTAGTTGGTGTACAGACTGTCAAGCACACAACAACAGCACTGGCTGGACAGACACTATAAATCCAGCTGACTTCCCCCATTTTTAGTCCTCCAGAGACTGCTGACAACATTATTGGGATTCTTCCCCCTCCAGTGCATAAGAAATGCTGAGTAAAAGGATATTACATAAATTGGCTGACATTTGGAGCGGACTAGCTAATTCTCATTGCCTCGTGTGTGGTGGCCGTGTGTGTATGTGCACATGTGCCTGGTATTGTCAATGAGCTCCCTGCCCACTCCCCTCTGCTCCCAGCAGGCTGCTGGGAGGCTGAATTTTGGGGGTTACGTAAGAGACAGTCTAGGAAAACCTCCCAGCCGTTTGGAATTCACCCTCGGCACTAACCTCTTTCCTCCATTGTGTCATGCACTTAAAAAATTTTTTTGTTGTTTAGTGGCGTGACAGGGATGTGTCTCATCTGAAAAAATGAGGTCTGTCTGTTGTGGGGAGGGAGTTGGGTGTACCAAAATTGATTTTTGCTCGCTTCTGCTTTCCATGGGTTGTGGCTGCAGTCCCTGGTGTCAGAAATGTCTCCTTTCTCTAACAGCTGAGACTTGAAGATCAACAAGGGCAATCGTGCAGCAAAAGGAGATAAAAATGAGCTGTTAGGGCTGTATCTTTACCCTACTGGCAGCTGCTTCCTGGGAAAGGGCTAGCAGCAGGTGCTGTGTCTACAAATATTTCTGACAAATTATTTCCCTTGAAAAGTAAAAAAAGTAATGTTATGAGGTTATACTTTATGGCCAGCGAAAATGGGGTCTTTCCTAGTTTGAATAGATTGATGTGAAAATCATAAAACACATTCCAGTGAAAGTGCATTTCACCAGGAACATCACTTGTTTGCTAGGTGCAACTCTCCTCTGAGCTGTGCTCATTCTGAATGCAGCTTCATATTCCTGTAAATTTGTAAGGAGTTTTATCCAGCAAGTTTTGGTTGGCGTGTCTTATAACACCAGAAGCACACACCAGTATATTCTTCTTACACTACTTTGGAACAGTGCAGTGTTACTTTATTACATGTGATTTTTCTCTTGTGGCCTAGAACCTTAATCCTGATTCCACTCAAATTTCATAGCAGTGATCTTAGTAATATTTGTGTTTTCTTTTAAAAGTGGTTGGGATCAGACCTCTGGAGCCTGCCTCTGCTTTGAATTTCTTAAACAAATTAAAACAAAAACAAATTTTAAAAAATTCTTCTCTTGATCTTTTGCAGGTTGAAATGAATTAGAGTTCAGCTCCACACAACACAGCAGGAATTACACCTAAATTCCTCCGAGTACCACTGCTTTTCATGTGCTAAAATCAATAGATCCGATTCAGACAGGAGGTAAGCAAATGCAACTCCTTTGTTTACACTCATTTGTGCCACATCTGGATTCTGGCCACTTCCACCCAGTCTCCATGATAATTGCATACAGTTTGTTGCAGTCTTTTCATCCCATTGCTTACAATGCTTATGACTTGCCTTTCTTGCCTATAACCATCGTGTCTGAGAGGTAACGTAACTGTGTTTTCAATTATCCCCTGTGGAAGTAATCCAAACATCATAATATAAGCTAAGCTCTTTTTTTGAATATGGTACACAAAGCTCATGTAAAGAAACTGAAATAAGAATAAAGACTATTCAGTGCTGATCTGTTTTATATGTGAGTGGAAGGACAAAGGTACCCGGCTTCAATCCTCCTAACAACCAAACCTATTCATCTCTGTTGTCTTGTAACACAGGATATAGCAACACACAAGCTGCAGCTTTTTTCCTAGGCCATTAGGAATTTGATGTTGTGTTTTGGGCATGTGGTGGCTAAAAAGCAGTTGTTTACCCCTTCATAATTTTCAGGGGCCTCTTTTCCTTCCTCTTTTTAGAAAAATTACTTCCATCTGCTAAGTACAGTTGTGTAAAAAAAAAAGTTGGATAAAGTTACAAATTATGCTCTTTACTTTTTTTTACACAAATCACTTCATCATTATTTCTGCCACATTTTTACTCTGTTGTCCTCACTGCACGTCCTAGACCCAGGCAGTTTCACACATGTGATGCACGGAGCCAGGACTTCTAGAGGGAACTGGCTGGGAACTCAAATGTCTTAAAAACAATGGCTGCCATCATCACTTAAAGAATCCAATAGATTTTTAAGGGACTTGGATTGAGGCCTGAACTGACTCCAGAGTGCTGAGATGCTTTATTGTGCTTAATTTGGAGAGCATGGGAGATGTCCGAGAATCAACTGTTGAAAATGGCAGGCAACACAGCGACACCCTAAAACATTCATTTCTCTAGAAGCATATGTTTGGGGTATTGAAGGTGAGAGTGTAATGAAAAATGACAGGAAAGCTTTGTCATCAAACTGACAACTCCAGTGACAGGAATTTAATTGTAGTCATCCCCTAAGCTTGAAAAAAGTTTCAAACAGAGCTCCCAAATAGGTCCAGTTGACTCCTGAAACACCAGTTGTGTGTGTCTGGCAACTGAGCGGCACTGACCAGGCTGCGCTAAACGTGGAATCAGGTTAGTTCAGAATAATATCAGAACTAATTGTTTAATAAAATCACAGGTTTATTAGATTATTAACCTAACTTTTTAATTTTTTTTATAGTCTCTGGAGAAAACCTGCATTGGCAGTAACCCATTCCTTATGTTTACACTTGCCACTTCTTCCTGCTCTCCTGCCCTGAGCTCCTGAGTTTTTCTATGATATTTATAACTGTCTCATCTATTTGCATTTAGGGAGCTTGGAATACAGAGAAGAGCGCACAATATAGATGGAGAAAAGCAGGAAAAGGATTGGCTCTAGTGCTTACAGAAAAGAAAAACCCAAACACATAAGGAAAGGCTTTTTTTGGACTTCCCTAAGTAAATTCCTTTGACTGTACTCGGGTTGTACTCAGGTTATTCCCCTTCAGAATTTCTGAAACTTTTGTTTGCTAAAGATCACAGTTTTCTGCTGCTCCATTCTGTTCTCCATTCCACAGCCACATCTGGGAAAGGTATTTATTCTCATCCATGTCTCCGTGGTGAAACTAGCCACTAGGAAAAACCCCAGTGTTCCATAAAAATAACTCTGCTCAATAATAAATTTGTGCATGAGGTCATATTCTTAACCTGAAAATAAATAGCTAAATAGTTAAAAAAAGAGAAAAAAAAGGTCCAAAAAAGCAGCAAGCAGTTTATAAGGAAGAAAGGAGAACCATACTTCAGCAACTAATGAACTGATGATGCCTTATGGGCTACTTGATACCATTGTAAGAAGGAAGCTGGAACAAATAATTGTCCTTGAAAGTCACCTCTACAAATATCCGTAACAAAAATGGAGTAGTTGGCACGGCACTGGTGTCACCTTACAGTGTCTGTGGTGGTGAGGTTGTGACAAGAGATCTGTTAGTGAAAATGACAGGAATTGTTCAGCACGAGGTGAAGTCATTTGATGCGGGGCCATAAAGGCTCTTGTACGCTTTTCTTGGGAACGCACAAGTGCTGTAGGTAAAAATATTCAATACCTTCATATGATATCTGTGTGCACTAAAAATACCATCGGGAGATGGCTGCCAAAGAAGTCAGTGAGAGGTGCTATTTGAAGGGTGTGAGTAAAAAGTAATGTTACCTTAAATTCCAACCAAGGGGGTGAGGTAGCCCGGGGATATATCCTGTGCACATCCTGTTCTTCCTTCCATACTCTGCACGGGGATTGATATCCCTGCTAAGTGTGCATCCAGCCTTCCCCTTGGCATGGTGTCCCCACCTCCCCCGCTTTGAGGGACAGCATCATGGCAGCTTCAGGGAGGCCCGGAAAGACAATGGGAAGTAAAAACCTAAAAAGAATGCTTCATCACTCTCTTCTTGCCTGTCTTCAAATCATCCCACAGCAATTTTTTTTTTTACATCAGAAGAAACAAGGAAGGATGTTGGCTCTGAACTGTTCAAGCGCTACTTAAGACAAGCACGGCTTGGCCAGCAGCGTCTGCTCCATGGCCTGCCTTGGCAGCGCCCTCCCGGCCGAGTGCGGACGCGCGGGGAGCTGCTGCCGGAGCGGAGCCCCGGGAGCCGGCTCTGGCAGGCTGCAGCTGCCGCGGGATCCCGGCCCCCGGCCCGGCCCCGGCGCGGCTGCCGTGCGCTCCCAGATGTGACAGACGACACGGTGCTCCCTGCGGGCCCGCACAGCTGGGCGGAGTGACTAACCCCGGCCGCGCACCCACACGCTGATGTCAGGAGGGCGGCCAATAGCCCAGAGTGACTCTCCTTGTCTCTGCCCGCGCGTCAGCCACAACCGTGGCAAACCCAACAATGGGCAAGGAAGCGATCAAAGGAAAACCCGGCTTCAGACTAGGAGCAACTGATGTCAAATGGGACGTGTAACTCCCATTTCCAGTGAAAGGAATCATCGATGTTAGCTCGGTCATTTTAAAACAAATGAATCATTAGATGACAAACACATAAATTGATTCATAAACAGCTGTCATCTTAATATGAAAACTCTGAGATTCATCTGTCTGAAAAATGGCAATTCAATTGTGAATGGAAATAACAGCTAAAATCCAGCATTCACCTTGGCCGGGGTAAATTTTACAAAATAAACTTCAGAGCACACTTCCGAGTTCTATCCATCCTTGCATATATACCATGTGCGTGCAAACATATGCACTAAAGGCTGTCTGGCCACCTGGATTTCAGGTAAATTTCAGTTAATTCAGTAATATCCTTAATTGCAATGACTTTGAGTTTCTGGTCTTTGAGGGGAAGGCTTCTGTCATTGTTTGATTGCTGAGTTTTTTTGTTATTTTTCCAAGGTACTTGTTGGCTGTGGTGCAATGACTCAAGGTGTGTGATTAGTCAGAATGAGAGCCCTCAGTACCTATGGCAATAAAGTTTGGCACATGTGTTTTTGTTATTTTTCCCTGCAGTGAAGCACCCCTGGACGATGTAAAGGTTTGGGATTGGTTGCACTTGCTGAGGTAATCGATGCCGTGGTACCTTCTTTAAAGAAGACTGAAGAATTGTGTAATTCGCGTTTTGTGGTAGGGAGGTGATGGGCAGTCTGATGTGACTCAGGGAGACTGCCACCCTGACACGGACTGAAACGGGGAGCTGGGAACTGCCATGAGATGGGGAAACCTAGGGGAAAAGAAAATAAAGGAGCCTGTGGAAAAAAAAAAGCTATAAGGTTATGAGAATTGGCTGAGGAAGGAGGACATGGGCTTTGAACTTCAATAAAGGAGGCAGGGATTAAGAAGCGAAGCATTGGGAAAAGAAATACAGCTCTGGAGCACATGGCTAGGAGCCATAGTGAAATACAAAGGAAAAGTAGTCCAGAGGACAGAGCTTGGCATGAGGAGCTGGGGAAAGATTTAGAAACAGGCCAGGAACCTGTGCCTGGCAGCAGGGGAAGGGAAAGGAACAGGGTGGGAACAAAGGATGAGGAGACGAGACAGGCTGGGGGGGGAGGGTGGGGCAGCCGAGAGAAAGGAAGATGAGTCTGTGCCTATTTCAGTGTCCTCCTGGTTCTCACTCCTGGGTCTGGCATTACACAGCCTTTCCTTTCATCTGCTGTCAGGAGACACTGTCATCCCCTGATAACGTGCACACCTGCCTCAGGGGACAACCTTTCCCTGTTTGGGACATAGAGTCACTGCGGCCTGTGGCAAAGCCAGTGGGCCCAGCTTTATCTCCAGCGTCGGCTGACAGCCCCCACCAGGGGGTGGGTAGGGAATTAGTGAGTTTCAGATCAACAACATGATCAGCCCACAAAGGTTCCAGAGCAAACATTCAGACATGTAACGACACCCATAGCTCTTGCTTTTCACTCTTAAGTCCCTGTTGCTTGGGGTTTGCACCTTCAGCATTCTTTTTAAGGTACAGCTGTTTTTTCCCTAGAAAAGTCTTCCCAAATGCCATGTGAAGTATGCGATGGCTGGGATTCATGGCAGTATGAGTTCTGCAGTTGAACAAGGCAGAAGTCAGCAGCTGGCCACATGAATGTTAGTGAGCTTCCTCTTTAGCATTTGCCGGGGGCTCTTGGAGCTGTAGTGCAGCTTTTGCAGAGAAAAACAATCAAGACTTCACTTGATAAAAGTAACGAGGGTGTAACAGTGTAGTTTATGCAGGCATTCATTCTCTATTGTTTCCTGAGGAGGAAAATGACATAAATTGTGATTCTTATGTAATGAGTATTGCTTTTGCAAAAAAGGAGACAAAACACTGAACAATTTAACCTCCCAGATGCTTGGAGGTTAATGATTGCAGGTCAGCTTTGAGATAATAGCCTGGGCAGTGTTGGGAAAGTAATTTTCTGGCAGATAACAGATTCCATTTTGGCACGTGGACAGCGGATTACAGTTCTTTAGCCACCACGAAGAGCTGTGTTAAGCTCTGGTCTCTCCAAGAAACAAACAAGATTTCACAAGAGCCAGCTGGCTTCAGTTGGACTTACAGTACTTGTAACTCCAGATATCGTGGGAGATGCAGTCATGGTGAATGTAAAGACATATAGGGATGGTTTCCTAGCTGAGAAAGGGGGGATTGCAGAACGTGTTTGTCCCAAGCTGGTCACTGCATGGATGGATGCACTGGGGTGTGGTGGAGCAATAACTGCATCCACCCCAGCTCTGAACCCTGCCTCAGGCTCATTTGGGAGAGTTCTCCCTCCCTAGAACTAAAAGCTAACGCAGCACAAGGGACCACATCATTTCTTTGCACTTCCAAAGACATTCCAGGGCTTGTCTCTTCTTTCTCAAATGCTGCTGTGCTGATACCCTGAACAGGGAACTGTCTTTGCAATGGCTTAATGTGTTCACTGTGCCACTGGAACTCAGCTTGGTCTGTGACCTGCTGCTGCAGGATGTTATGCTCTGGGGAAGCCTTCAGTGGGGCCTAGGTTTGGGGATCCATGGAAACAGTCCTGAAACAAAGAGAAAACAAACGGGAGAGTTGTGACATTCCTTCTGGAATACTATCAGCACAGATTGTTACCAAGAGGGGTTTGAGGGGTTTGAGGTTGTTTCTTTATTCTTGCTGTTTTCTACCTGCCAGGTAATATATACTACAGAAATGATGCAGAGCAAGGTTTTGGTTGGGCAATTGGTAGAAATTAAATTCATGATGTAGTAAATTTTTATTTTTCTTTGTAATGTCCCGCTGATCTCATCTCTCCTTGCCCTTCAGTGTGACATGATGAAAGCTGCATGATGTGGTAACTGCTGTTCCTTGGGAATAGTCTGTGTTTGCTGTATTCCTCCATGAGATTACTTTGGCCTTGTACTATAACATACCAGTGAATGGAAAGAGTGTTTTCCTCACTTCCACCTATATTTATATTTCCAGCTGCAGTCCTGTGAATAATGTAACATTCTCCAGAATTAGCCCATGTGGAAGTTATGCATTCTATGACCTGTAAAAGAATCTAATTTAAAAAGAGGACAAAGACAAATCTATAACAAAACTTTCACTATTTCATGATCACTTGCTAGGAGAGAGACAGTGAAAGAAACATTTTTGACTTGCGAGGGGTTTGTAGTTGATGTGGATATATTTAGAGCTAAAATTATTGCAGGCAGACTTGTTGCAAGCAGCCTTGCTTGAGCAGGGGTTGGACCAGATGTGCAGAGGTGCTTTCCAGTGCTGACTATTCTGTTTTTACGTGAAGGTCCACTTCCTAACAGTTTGTGTGTGCTCTGATCAAATGGGATAATGGGTTTCTGAAATTACAACAACCACAGGCAGGCACTGGCTGTACCTGCCCCACAAGCACTGATTTTCCCCCAAACACAGGGAAAAAGATCTCCCTCTAATCTCTGAACATGTGTCCAGGCACTTCCAGTGCAAAAGCAGTTGCTTTAACCTGTAGCAATACAACAAAATGTGTCTTGAGTCCTGAGCAGGGGCCAAGTTACCTTTTGCCACCCTTCCAGAGACATGGGATCAGGAGAGATAAATACCTAAATCATGATCTTATGGTTATAATGCATAAGAGAAAGAAATGGGGTTTGGAGAACCATGGTGAGAAAGAAATGTGATTTTATGATTGTTCCCATTAAGAAATCTTTCAACAAGCCTGGATTTCTTTGAAATCCAATATTAGCTGAAATGGTTTCAGTTCATGATGTTTGATTGCAGAGTATTTTCTTTTTTTTTTTAATGTATATCATCAGTCTTTATACTGACATTGTTTCTTTTCTTATCCTGAAGTAATTTTGCTAATTGAGATGTATTACACTATGTGATGTGGATGCAGAGAGAGAGGGTGTGTATATGTGTTTGTATGTATATTACAGAGAAGGAGAGAGGTGATTTTGCTAATTCTGAACTCTAACCTCCATAAATATTTCTACTTAGGACATTATTTCTCATTTCTCATAAGCTGAGGTCACTACTCCATCTCTTAGACCTGCAACAGCTGCCAGTGCTTCTAGACAGTTCAGATCTTTTTCCAAGTGCAATCATTCCGGACCACAGAAAATTTGATTTACTTCCAATTTAGGCCTCACTGGATTGTTTGTTCTCTTATCTTCAGCCGTGCGGGGCTGTTGTGTTTCCAACATTTGTAAAGACAACCCAAAACAAAGCTTTGGCCATCTGTGGCATTCTTAGATTAAGCATATATTGAGAAATTTTTATTTAGAAAGACATAAACAAGTGTCCACTGGTGCTTTGGAGGAATAAAGTACTGCTTTGAACTGGAATGGAGACTGTGAGAGGTTTGTAATAGGGAGGAGATTTTTTCTGTATTGTTGATGTAATGTCTTTCCACTATTTGCACCAGAAAAATAAAAAAAATATGAGGAGGGAAGGAATAAGCTTTTGTTTAAAAGAAATATTGATGAAGGGTCTTAAAGTCTTCAGAAAGGTAAATCAAAAGCCAAACTTCTGTTACAGATGTTTAAAGAAATATTGATGAAGGGTCTTAAAGTCTTCAGAAAGGTAAATCAAAAGCCAAACTTCTGTTACAGATGTTTTTAAAGTTACCATGCAAGTAGACTTTCCCAGGCACTTAATATCCATATATATTTCAAGCAGAGAGACTTTGCCTCATAAACTGTGCCTACAAAAGCAGATGGGCAAAAACTGAAGCTGCTTTCTATAATAACTAATATTTAGAAAGACAATTCAGTTATAGCCAGATATGTGGCTAGTTGTTTCCATCATACAAGGCACGTGCATCATGTGTTTAAGCTCCTGAGCAAATATATAAATATTGATCCAGAATATAAGTATCAGCTCTTGATGGTGAAAGAACTACAACTTCTGAAGAAAAAAAATTGCTACTGAATTTTAAAATTCGTGCTCAGGCTTTGAAGTAATGAAATCTTCCTTCAAATTTAAACTCAAGCAGTTAATGTTCTTCAAGTTTTTGACAGTGACAAGTGAGTGTGTGAGAATTTGAGGGAGCCCTTTGGTGTCAATATGTGCTGGAGGAAGAAGACAGATGATTTTTTCCGCTGTTAGCTGAGCACTAGACAACACAGGAACAGCTTCAGAAGGGACACAGCTTATCCATCTCTTTTTGGCTAATTGCTTCTTGGATATGCACCAAGGAGAGGGATTGGGAAGCGAAGAGCCCCAGGGAGTGGAGAAGCTCTGTGGTGGAGTGGAGCCTAGGCTGATGTTCCATTTCCAGCAGCTGGAAGCGTTCCCTGCCTCCACAGTGACACAAACCACCCGCTGAGGCGTCCTCATGGTGGGAAGATGGATGAGCCCGAGTGTTCGTGGGTGTCTTTGCTTTCTAATTGCTTTTCAAAAGTGAGGGGCTTTTAGTTTGTTTGTTTGATTTTAATTCTGTTGTAAATCAGGTCTTCTGCAGATTCATTTAGGATGCTTTTCAAACACTATTTTCATTATTCCTGCATGAACAAACTGGAGATGTCATTCTGGTAAACTGTCAAGGACATATAGTTGAAATGCCTTTAAAAGCACCTTTTGGGAAAAGGAATTGACATTTCCTGGGCTCGTCATATGGCAGGATTTGTAGTAGTAACTGCTGGAAAGCCAGGAAAGTTGTTGCCCCTTGAATTAAAAACTAAAAACTGATGGATGGACTTGATAGAGATTTTTATTCTTAATTTAAAATATCTCAAAAATTATCTTGGATTTTTTTCAGAGTTTCTTTTAGTTTTACACTAACAATGTAACTTAAGTTTGAATTGTGTTTACTTTGGAATTTTTACCCCAGATGTTCTTGCTGAGAGTCTCTAGAAATTTAAGAATTATATATTGAATAAATGAGATGATTGGATATGCAGATGAGTGCCTTGTGTTTTGTATGACCTCTGTGTGTGAGAGCAGCACTGAATAAAACAGCTTTTTCTCTGTAAGAGGTAAAGCATACCTGTGAGGAGCAGGGAATTGGACTCAGATGATCCTTATGGGTCCCTTCCAGCCTGAGCTGTTCTCTGATTCCATTAAGGACTGTAGCTGGTTACAAAACAGTGCAGAGAATGGCAGCAGCTCAGGTGAATGGAACAGGTTAGAATAAAGGTTTCTCAGAGGTATTTTTGAAGGAGCAGGAAAGTAGGGTTTAAGGCACTGTAACATGGAGTGTCTTAGGCCAGGAGAGGGCTTGGGAAGGGTTGGATAATTGATGGTCTGGGTGGAGGGGAAGCAACCATATGGGTGTAATTGTGTGGAAGATCTGAGTTGAGAAAGGGTGGTGGAAGAGGCCACAAGAAAGGAAAATGCTACTGCCAGAATCCCTTTAGTAATGTTTAAGGGCAGTGTTAACGACCATATTAAGAGGCTGGACTGCAGAAGAAAGTAGAGTGGAGAAAATAAAACCAGGCATGTTTTCCATTTGAAGAAGAGAAAGGAAAATTTAAAAATGTAGAAAGTTGGCAGATCTTGAGGTGAGTGTAGACTGCTTAGGGAATAGGACTTTCATTTTAGCTCTGTTGTCTTTTAGTTGTAGGCCCTACGTACACAGTTCCCAGTGATGAGCTTCTAAAGAGTTCTGAAGCCTTACAATTTTATTGGTGACCTGGATTTTACTGGTTTGCAAAAGGAGATGATGATAAGGAATTTAAGCTTACCAATTTAAGCCTTACCAACTTTGCCCCCCTGGGTTCAGCGCCCTCATGGAGATCAGGACTCCAAAGACTCTGAGAGATACCGGGATCCTGTCCTGTAAAATGCTGCGTCTACTCTGCAGCTCAGTGACAGGGCATCCAGCTGAGAGCTGTGAGGGCTGCTGTGTGTGCAGGGAATGTAAAATTCCAGGAATGGCTGAGGGGAACCATGGATGTTTAGTCTTTAGAAAGTTGGGGTTGTTTAATTTTTTTGTGAGTTTTTTTGTGTGTTTTTTTTCTTTTCTTTTTGTTTGGGTTGTTTTTTTTTTTTTTCTTTTTTAAAGCATTTTGAGATTACTTTTTTGTTTTTTAAAGACCTTATTAGAGTTTTAAAAATGACATTTTCATCCCTTCATCTATTTGAATGCAGCTTCATATTCCCTTCATCTTCCTTCCAAGAAAGACACAGGACTTTGGAAGGCTCCATAGTGCAAGGACACAAAGTGCCCTGAATGGAGCTTCTGTTGCAGAGGAGGAGCAAGAGGAAACAAGGAGGGTCTTTGCTGTTGGCTGTGACTGTCCAGAACTCTCAGGTACAGAGATAAAGTGGGATTTCCATGAGAAATAGCAGAGAGTGTTTGAAGTGGATGGGTGGCTGGGGAATGTAGGGAATGGGGAGATATTCACAGAACAACTGGGCTGCAGTGCCCATTTGGCAGCAGCAGATGCCTGCCCCTGGGCTGTGCCTGTGGTGCTGAGGGGGAGCAGCTGGCACGGGTGAACCTGTGCCTGGGCTGGGCCGTGCTCTCCCTGCTCCCTTCATCATGAGCCTGTGGGAAGCAACGCAATTGTCTCTGATTCTGGTAAAGAATTAAAATTTATGGCTTGCCAGAGGTCAGAGCTGGGAAGGGAAGTTAAGCGGCAACCAAATATCTTTGACGTACTTGCTAGCAAAGTGAATATTGCAAACTGCATGAGCTGGACGCTGTGTCTGCCTTGGCGTTGGTTTGTTCCTGTGGGTTGCTGCATATTGGCTCCATGAAAAGCCCAGTGTTTGCAGTCCCACCTGGGACTGTCCAGGGCTGCTTATGCTACCTTTGAAGCCGGAGAGCTTCCCAAGCTCCAGGCATGAGCAGCCAGCCTGCTGTTAAACAGGAGATTAGAGGCTCAAAGCATGTTATAGGAAACAAACCTTCTCATCCTGTTCTGTCGTCAGCCTCAGGAACGAAGAGCATTTGATGGGTCACTACGCTTTATAAACTCTATATACATTTGTTTTATTAGAGGGGAAAGGCCTGTGCCAGAATGTTCACCTGTTGCCTTTTGCCATCAATTTGCTCCTGTTGGATGGGAGGAGAACTGGTTTCTGGTGAATGCAATGGAACAAAACGGTTGCCACGGATTTATTTTAAACACACGTTTAATCATATTGTGCTTTAAACAATTTAGGGTGGTGCAGAGGTCACCCAACTTCTTCTGGTCTAAAATAACTCTCCAGTTACGTTATTTATAATGCCAGAGGAAAAGATGCCCGACCGATGTTCGCCGCATCCCGTTTCCAGCGCTGCCGGCAGCGATGCTGAGCCGGACGGAGCCGGCTCCAGGCCGGAGCTCCTCGGCGCGGGGTCCCTCTGCCGCCCCTGTCCGGTCCCCCGAGATGGCCGGCCCGGCTGTGGCGGCGCAGGGAGCGGCCCCCGGCGCGGCGCGGGGGCGGTCGGGGGCGGGGCGC